>ML783152.1:100201-159163 GCA_009831015.1 Picea engelmannii | reverse complement strand
TGGGTTAATATTATTTAAATGATAAATTAAAGTGACAAATTCAAGGTGGATTATTTAAATAATCAAGACAAGTGACAAAATCAAGAAATGATAAAGTAAGGTGACAAAATCAAGAAGGAATATTTAAATGTTAAAGTATTGGAAAACTTTCTATTTATGGAAAGTATTTAACCCTAAAATAAGGAAAATATGTTAAGTGACCTAGAAATGGGTTAAGTTACCTAAAAATGGGTTAAGTGACCTAAAGGATGAAAGTGTAAATAAGATAGCAATGGTCTCTTGTAGATCATCCTTTTTGTGGATCAACGGAGAGCTTCTTCTCGGAATATATTTTGGAGTATTGATGGAGAGCTTCTTGTGAGAGATTCTTGAGCATTTTTGGTGTGGAACACTTGAGGATATTGAAGATATATAGGTAAATGAGGTAACCAAGGATATCTAAGACGAAATGTTGAGGAAAGTGAAGAAAATAAGGCCGAAATGCAAGGAAGGAAAAATTATTTTGATGGTGCTTTCTAAGGTATGTTATTTACAGGTCATCTCACCATTTTCGCTATAATTTTTTTTCTATAATGATTCAGATTTTGAAATTGTTATGCAAGTGAGAAAACATATCCAAGTATCTGTGGTTAAAAAATCATCTTGTGGGTCATTGTATTTTGGGAGTTACACTTCATGGAAAATAGGGTTTGTGGCTAGTCCTAAAACTAGTCAAAATCAGGTGTTTCGGGTAAAAATGTCATAACTTCTTCATAAAAGATCCAAATTCAGTGAGAACAATTGTGTTGGTTATATTACAATCTTTGGTATTCTCTTTAACCATTTCATATCTATTCATCAAACATTTTGTGCGGGGCACAGTCTACAAGTTCACTCTCTAGAATAAGTCAGAATTCAACATGATATATCATTTTTGCTATAACTCCTTTTTGGAGAGGTTAAAAGTAGTGCTACTTGGAGAAATTTCATGAAATACACTAAATAACATTGTGTATCAGTTTCAGATATCTATTCAGTACAGGTAGAAAGTTATGATTATTTCAAGTTAGGGTTGTTGACTAATCCAAAACTAGTCATGGTTGAGACAAGCAGTTGATGAGTTGGCACATACATGAGGTGTATAGTTGATGATGTTGGTACATATTGATGAGTCATTGTTTATGAGTAGTTGACACATGATTGGTATATACTTGGTACATGGTTGGATGCACTTTTTTATGGTACAGGTTGATTACAGGTTGTTTGGCACAGGTTGGTGCATGGTTGATGCTATTGTTTATGGTACAGATTGATATATGTTGAGGATTGTTGCCTCATATCAGTTGGTGATGATAATACAAGCTATGTCTTTCATATAGAGCTGGTGCTCTTGTAGAGTTGTACTCTATTCAGTTGTTGTTGATAAACCCCAAGGATTATAGTCCGTAATAAAAAGAAAATTGTACATACATCTTGTGTTCTTTGTGTTCATAGTGGTGATGAATTGTTGATGATATATTGTTGATATATGTTTCTGATATGTGCTCACATCTAACTAGTTATAAATGACAACAATGGGTAATGAATAAATGTTGAATGTTGATTGATGAGTTTTTGTGCAAGAGGGAAGTTTTGGGAAAAAGAGCCCCACACTCATTCACCCCCCCTCTAAGTGTGGTAGGTGTGTCCAACAGGATCCTCATCTTCATAAGAATGCTGATGTTAAGGTTTAACACAAACTTGTTGACCTTGGGCTTGTCGGTGTTCAGATGTGGAGCATACCTAAGCAACTCCATGAATCGGGCCTCATACTCGAGTACTGTATGACCATCGTGTTGTAAGGCATTGAAATCATTGAGATGGCACTGAATTAATTCCTCTGTCAAATACCTCTCCTGTAATCACTCCTCAAAAAATTCCCATGACACGTCTTCGACAACCATGTTCAGTTGTGGTAGGAGTGTCTTCCACCATATAAGGGTGCTCCCTTTTAGCTAAAAGACCGCCATGCATAATTTGATGTTGGAGGTGTAGTCGCAAAGTGCGAAGCAAATCGCCATGTTATCCAACCATGCCTCAGGGCTGAGCCATCTATGGCACCCATGAACTCAGGAAACTTGACCTTCTCAAGTTCTATGTGAATACTACCACTGCCAACTGGAGCGCATTATGGACCCTAAGGGGCTACATGCTCCCTGGCTTCATCTCTATCTAGTCGGTTAATCAAGGCCTCTGACATTCTCTGAAAGGGCATCATCAACCTAACCACATCCTCCAAAAACATCTTCTCCTATCCAATGACTTGCTCTTCTCCTTGGGGGTTAGACCCCTTTGGCATGGAGGCTACTAGAGGCATCACACCTCCTCCCCTAGCACCACGACATCCTCTAACCATGATTACCTATAGGGACACAATTCAATTTAATTAGTGATAACTTATTAATCAAGTGTTTAATACGGTTGAACCCACTATGATACCATATGTAAAGTCCCCTCCATTATGACTAGGAAAAGAGAAGCACAATAGGTAATTGTTTTTTTTAAAGCATTGGAAAATTAATGTCAACACATAGTTCATAGCGGTGCCTGATAAAACAACATCATAATTAAAATAATTACAAGAAACTCATCATTGTAATCAACAACGACACAACCAATGCATCAAAATAAATGATAGCAACACTTGACCAACAAATAAACATAAATAGCGACGCAGTTTAGCCTTGACAATCAACTGAAGAAATTTATAAACAATGATCAACAATATACTGAATATTAAAATGACTATCCACCCAACCTACCCTGCAAGATTAGGACCTCTAGGACACATAAGCAACGCTCACGACCAGAATTCATCCGATTGATTTTGACCACTTAAGGTCTCAGGGATGGTAATTGTTCTGAGGAACAAGGAGGTATCTAAATCCCACTAACACAATCAAGTTGAAAACCAATTAGCTCAATCAATATAAATCATTATTGTTCATGGTGCAAGAGAATTTAAATACTCAATCATTCGTACATCGATATTATTCATGTCGCAAGAGAAGTCTAAATACTCAATCAACCATACATCAAAATTATTCATGAGGCATGAGAAATCTTTTTTATTTTGCATGGTGCAAGAGAATATAATTGCTAAATCAATCATATGTCAACATAATTCTAAGTGTGCAAGTGTAATCAACCTTATTTTATTTTCATGGTGCAAGAGAAAACATCTGTTTAATTTCAAGGCACGTGATTAATCAATTACTGAATTAAACAATACATCAACATTATTTTTCAAGGTGCACACCTGATCTAATTACTAAATTAAACATAAATAAATATTCCTTCCAGGGCGTGCGAGAATTAAATAATAAATCACCCTTAATCAGTTTACAAGAAATCTATTTATTGCGCGTTTAATCATTCCATTCAAGATTCTATAAAGAAAGGGATATTTGGAGGATAAAGTTTCCTTTTTTGAAAGCTTGAGACAAGACAAATGCTAATGATTTTATTAGGAAGAAAGTTGTATTTTTGTACAAATAGTACTTTTGGTCTCCACTATCTCACAAGAGCACAGAGAAATGGACATCATAAACTAATGTAAGGATTATCCTTGTTAGGAGGATATCATAAACTATCTGTATAGAGTTGGTTTCTATTCCCTAGAGATTAGATAAGAAAATGATCTACTTATATTCATTTAACAAACAAAACCATAGAGCAGAGTTTTTGGAGGTCTACAATAAACAATTCTAAAATTGATGAGCAAATCAAATATACATAGATACAATATTTAACATTCATAAAACATCAAACTCAATTTGCATTCTTCCTACAAGAGAACATGGCAGTAATGATCATCAAACACTATGAGGAAGATCTATATTATCTATCATAATGTGTACTAGTATCACTAAGAAAGAGGTGGATAAACAAGAATTGGACTTCTATAGGATCTCCATAGAAAGGTTTGCAAGTTAAGATTGGACTTTTGTACTAACTAGCCAAATTCACTTACATATAATATATAAGTTCATAAAACATCAAATTCAATTTTCATTGAAGATTCTACCCAAAAAAAAATTAGAGAAGGGTTTTTCCCTTCTAGGGATCTTGAAACAAAGACAATGCCAATCCTATTATTAGAAGGACAATTTTTTTCTTATACAAATAAGCAAGATTAACTAATGTAGCAAAAATTCCCATTGAAAATATTTCATAAGCTTTTTATAGAATGTGTTGTTATCCCCAAGAGCCCAAATGGAATCTAGTCTATTTATATCCATATAACAAATGAAATAATAGATGAGAGGTTTATTTTTAGTGATCTATTATAAACAATATCTAAAATTGACCAGCGAGTGAAACTCACTTGATTATAATATCTAAAGTTCACAAACTTGAAAATCAATTCCCATTCAACATTCTGGGAAAATTGAAGCGTAAAATGAAGAGGTTTCCCCCAGATATGGAACACAATGAGAATCAAATGCTAGTAAAATTGAAGCAAAAAATGCAGAGACAAATCCTCCATTGAGGAAGAATGGAATCACATTCCAACATTAGACAAAATGAAAAAATAATCCACCATTGAGGAAGAAGGGAAATCACAATCAAGCATTAGATAAAATGCAGATATAAATCCACCATTGAGGAAGGAGGAAATCACCAGGAGATTCACCTGCTGGGAAAATTGTGCATATAGGAAAAAGGAAGAGGTTTAAAAGGAATTGACGCTATGATAATTCACATGCTGGGAAAATTGTGAATCTATAAAAAAAACCAGAGGTATAAAATGAATTAACACCAGGAGAATTCACATGCTGGGAGAGTTGTGCATCTAGAAAAAAAACATAGAGGTAAAAAATGAATTAACGTCGGGAGAATTCACATGTTGAGAGAATTGTGCATCTAGAAACACAACACAGAGGTTTAAGGGGATTTAACGCTAGGAGAATTCACATGATGGGCAAATTGTGCATCTAGAAAAGAACCGCAGAGTTTTAAAATGAATTAACGACAGAAGAATTCACATGCCAAGAGAATTGTACATCTAAACAAACACAAAGGTTTAAGGGAATTTATCCTCAAGAGTTTAGCATTTGTTGGGCGAATTGGTACAAGGAAAAACACAATCCATATTAAAAAAAAATGCAGAGGTAAATCCTTAATGAAATCTCAATCCAGATTCAATAACGCAGAGGTAAATCCTTAAATCCTTAAGGGAATCACAAATCCATATTCAATAAAAACATAGAGGTAAATCCTTAAATCCTTGAGGGAATCACTAATCCATATGGAAACAAAAAATGAAGAGGTGAATCCTTAAATCCTTAAGGGAATAAAAAATACAAATACAAATACAAATAAAAAAAGCAGAGATGAATTCTTGTAAGAACGTAGAGGTTTATACAAGAGAAAAATCGCTTGGCTATTATCGCTAGGAAATTTTACAAATAAAAAATGGAGAGGGTTTTCCAGAGATTGGATGCAAATAGATTCTCATTTGCTCGGAAAAAAAGTATGCAAAAACACAGATCAATTTTGATGGAAACACAGAGGATGTTGGTGAGTTATCATGTACAAGAACAAGCAAACTCTTATAGAAAAATGCAAAGATTACACCAAATTGAAAAAGGGAAAACAATGAATAAGAAATCAAGATTTAGTTTGGAGTTGAAATTGTAGACTTGTTAGAAATTCATTTCTACAATACATAATCATCAAGGAAACTTCTCAGTCCAATATCATAAATCCATTACCACTGTCAACAATTCTAAAAACCATATATACAATAAAAAATTAATACAATGAAAACTCCAAATGAAAATACTGTAACCGACGAATATATGCTTGATGACAATCCTTGGTGACTTACATTCCCTTCCTTCATCCGCTTTCTAACCATTGATAGTTCATTGGTAACTCCCAATGAACGCTAGGGGTACTCTTCTTCCCCCTTATCCCCCTGAGCCACAATGGGGCCACACACACACACAACCAGAAAACCTCTAGCTCCCAGCTCGCCTCGCAAGGTAGAGCCACCACTCTCTCTCAAGTTGGGTATCCCAACTCTCACAAGAAAAACCAGTCCAAATTTCTGCAGCATAACCATACCCATAACCCATGTGATCATTTCTCATCTTAGGCATTTTTTTAATATAATTTTCCTACAAATTCTCCCCACTTGCACAATTACTATGCTTTCTAATTAAAATAATTTAGAATTACCTCCCCCTTACACTTGTCACCCTTTTCCCAATTTGCACAATTAAATCCACATGTTATTTGATTTAAAATTCAATTTCCCCCATCTTTCCTCAAATCACTCCTTGAATCACTCATAGTCGTCTCTTTATTCCCTTTATTTTCCATTAAATGACTAACACCTTTCTAAAACTGAGTTGATTTAAAATAGGATTCTTCTATAGTTATATTAGTGTTAACTAGACTCTAGATTCCTTTCTATGCTTACCCAATCTTTTATTCTTTATTCCTTTCTTATATTAAATTCTAATTTGGTATTTTTTGCACATGTGTATTGTATTAATCCTTTAGATTTATTACATCTTTCTTAAATTTATTGAATTGATTTACCTCTTTCCCATTTTATTTAATTTTAAACTTAGTTTTAGTATTCTCACCAAGCGTAGACTTAGGCTGAAATTTTAAAAAGGCTTAGACCATCATTTGGGGATTCACAAATAATAATATCTAATCCTTAGTTAATTAATTAAAGCTAGCACTGCTTAAAGATTTTACAGGGTTTAATTATTCGCTCTTTGTTTTCTAGGCCACTTGTATTCTCTGACTCAAGTTTTATTTTTGTGACATGCCCTTCAAGACGAACTCAGTGCTCCAAGGGTGCCACTGGCCTTTCATTCAAATTATGCAACCTTCCCTTCAATACACACTCTGTGCTCCAAGGGTGCCACTCTCCTTTGATTAAAATTATGCGATGTGCCCTTCAATACGCACTCCATGCTCCAAGGGTACCACTTGCCTTTGACTAGTTTTGGTAGTTGTCCAACCCCTGGATTCAACACTTTATTCGAGTGACCTTGTGAGATACTAAGGGATTCTAAGGAATAAGGGACCTGTCTTATTTCATAGCCTTTCAAGTATTCGTGAGCGATTGTCTCAATCTGCCCTCATGACACCGTGGAACTTTCAAACTAGGTAATCATTCACCTAAAATTTGAGCCACTATGGGAGTGCTAGTAGGTTGTCTTAGGGATGTTGCCACACCTCTCCCTCGATATATAGTTTTTGTGCATGGCCCATTTACTCCTTATGTGAGTCATATTAGAAAACATTCATTAGCCTGCATTTGTTAACGAAACATTGTCAATGATCCATAAACAACATCATAATATAATCGATCATATGTCACATATGCATAAATGAAATACCCAAGCCAATACAATCCACTCCCTCTCTCAATCCAGAGTCCAAGGAGGTCCATTGATTCCATCAACATCCTCATTCTATCAATTTTCTTGCACACTTAGGGGAAACTTGTCAATAACATATGTCAATACATAGATATAAAAACAACCTAAATCATAATCCATCAACATCATCATAAGAATACATAAGTGAAACAAAAAACCATATAATAAAAACGATCACTTGCACGCAAGTGTCCTCAAAGAATAAGTCAATAACATGTGCTTGCAAGAACATGATGCTACAAAGAGTTGCAACTCCAACAATTGAGGTTGTTGGGTCACAATTGCAAGAGAAGGAAAAAGGGAAATTCCAACTATAGCTAGGTGTATGTTATGTGGGATATTCAGATAGCTCCCTAATTTCAATTGTGGATAGAGTTGTCTTGTAAAGGTTGAGAAGTTTGAAAAGACAATAGTTATAGAAAGAGTAAAAGATGGGTTCACATAAGAGGAGTCTATAGTAGTAATGCAGATAATATTGGGAAGAATTTATGTTGTAGATCAAGTTGAGAAATCATACCACATAAAGATAATACAATTTCATGTTAGAATGGAAAGGAGATTGGCTAAAGACCCCGAATGGATGAATAGATTGATCATGAGGAATAAAATGGGGAAAATGAAAGGAAGAAAGTGAATATGATAGCAATGATAACATAGATTGTGTACCAAATGAAGGTGAGTCATTGGAAAATGTTACTAATGGAACATCGATTATGTTTGATGATTTGTTCATGAATGGATATGCATATAGGAATGCTAGTAAAGATGAAGATATTTCTAAATTGGTATCAATAAAATTTGAAGGTAGAGTTAGAAATTAAGAGTCAATAATCCCTTTGTTTTCAAGGATAGAAATGTTAAATCTAGCAACATCGACATTCATTCTCCAATGAGAGGCCATATGGGCCACCCTGAGGCTAGCCAGGGAGATTTGGAGAATCAATCGGTCTTGTGAGGTATTGAAAAAATCTAGGGGAATGTACAACCTTTGTGAGTCAAACAAAAAGTCAGGAAAAACAACATACTATGTGAGTCTAATGCAAAAGTCAGGGGTAACGTACAACCTCTGTGAGCTTAGACAATTTAGTGCAAAATTCAGGGGGAATGTACAACCTCTATGAGCATATACAAACTAGTGCAAAAGTTAGGGGGAACATACAACCTCTGTGATCCTACTCAAACCTTGTGAGCCATGCGAAAAAGTCAAGGCATCTAGAAAAAGTTAGGTTGAATATAAAATTCCTATGAGATAGAAAAAAACAATATTCCTAATATTGCAAATGATATAAATGTATTGATCTAGTGCATTGGCACATGTAACATTATCCACCATGAAGAGAATTTTGAATTTCCTTGTCAAGAGTCAAGTTGTAGCTAAATTCTAAAGTCTAGTTCTATTTTCAAACTAAAGTGCAATGTTGAGTTGTAACTGAAGTCTCAAGTCTAGTTCTATTTTTGAGCTAAAGTGTAATGCTGAGTTGTAACTGAAGTCTCAAGCCTAGTTCTATTTTTAAACTAATATGTAATGTTGAGTTGTAATTGAAGTCTCAAGTTTAGTTCTATTTTCGAACTAAAGTATACCAGTCTCAATTCTAGTTCTATTTTCAAACTAAAGTGTAATGCTGAGTTGTAATTGAAGTCTCAAGTCTCATTCTATTTTCAAACTAAAGTATACTAGTCTCAAGAATAGTTCTAAGTTTGAACTAAATTATGAAGCTGAGTTATGATTAAATCATGCAAACAAGTTACTATTTTGAGCCTCTCCTCTTTGTTGACAAGCGAAATTGACCGTCCGTCAACAGTCTGGGCGTCACTATTAATTTCCGCCACCTGAAATTTGCCTCTAAAAGAGACCCAAATATCTCTCAAATCATGAATTTGTTTGGGAAAATCTCTAAGTGGAAGGTAAATGGGTCCATTGTGGTTCTAGGTTTTTAAATGTTTCTCCAAATTCCTCACGGTTTGGCTGCAATCAGTCCTGCAAAATTGTGCGTCTGATCTTGACGCCTTTCCAAACTTTATCTTTTGTTGCTCACAAAAAGAAACCTAAATTAATAACCTAAAAATTGTGAATAAAACAAAATCTAGAAAAAAAAAATCAATTTAAACTAACTATAACTTATAAACAAACATTATTTATAATTTTTTTTCAAATATGATTTAGAAGCTTCAAGTTAATGGAGAAAAAATATTAATTTTAGTTTCTTACAAAATCAAACAAATGATAGATAATTCTTTGATTATTATTATTTTGAAATGAGATGCAAAATAAAAAAAGAATTTAATTAATTAACATCACCAAATGATTTCATGAAAATGAGAAACCAACCAAGATATTATTTGATTAAGTATTGAACACATTATTCAAAATAGTCAAACTTGCTAATGAGCAAAAGAATAAACACATAATCATAATTTAAACAAAAGTAAACATTTGATAAAAAATTAACATTTTTGTTTAAATTGAGATTTTTATGCTCGTTTTTAACTTTTGACATATACTCTTGTAATAAATGTCTCATACTAAAGTGAATGTCTTAATTTTGTCTCAAAGCAAGCCAGGGAATGGAACTATTTGAAAAGGTTGATTCTGTAGCTCATTATAATTATCAAGATTCTAATGGGGGCCCTTTAAATTTTGTAAAAATATAGGGGGAGTTGTTGGGTCCCAACACTCTTCTCCTCTTCAACCTATATAAGCAGAGGTTGACGCCTCTCTTCAATACAGTTTTGATATGCAGGTTAAGGGAGAAACAATAGAGGTGTATATCAGTGATAAAGAGGCAACATACCAAAGCAGAATATCAATGTTGTATATCAGCAATAGAGGCTGCATATTAGAGGCATATATCAACAACATATTAGTGTTGTATATCAACAATAGAGGCAACATATCATAGGTGTATTTCAACAAGGTATTTTAGGTCTTTTTCAGGTCAGAGTAATTTTGACAAGCTCTTTAAGAGTAGAACATTCATGGTGGATATTTGTAAGTGATCTTAAATTATTAATGCAATAAAGGAATATTGTTTGCTAGGTTTTTCTCCCTGTACAAGGTTTCCCCAGGGTATATGTGTTGTTGATGTGCATGCTTAATTATCTACATAGTTATTTCTATTCGATTATGATTTGGTATTTTTTAAGTGTATTAAGATGGAATCAAAGTGTTGAAGAAAATAAAAGAATTAATCTGCATAAGAAATCAAGCTCATAATTTAACATGGTATCAAAGCTTAGGGTATGTTAAGCGTGTTGAAGTGAAGTATTAGGTACACATAGATCCAAGCTAGCTTGATTAAGTTTCTAGTTTGAAGTCCATGGCATCCTCCATTTCAGTCAGGGCCGAGGATAGGCTTGAAGGAGCTACCAACTTCAATGTGTGGAAGCTTCAGATAACAAATATCTTGCAGGAGCATGATCTTGAGTAGTATGTGACCACAGTGGTGGAGGAACCCACAAATAATGTAGGAAGAGTGTCCTTCAGGAAGAGTCAAGAAAATGCCAAGCGAGTCATCTTTGACTCAGTCAAAGACAATATAATGCCTGCAATGACTTCGTTAATGACTGCCAAGGACTGTATGGATACCTTGGTGAATCTGTATGAGAAACAAGCTCCAAGTTAGAATAGGACACTTAAGAACAAGATTAAGTATTTGAATATGGAGAAAGGTGAATCAATGGCATATTTTTGTTCCAGAATAGCCCAGATTAGAGATCATCTTTTGGTCACAGGGGTCACAGTGGACGATGATGGTTTAGTGCAATCCATTTTTGACGGTCTTCCTTCCTCATGGGAGACCTTCTTATCTAGTGTAAGTGGGAGAGAGTTTCAACCCATGTTTGAGAGGTTATGTCATGATTTCCTCTAGGAGGAGAGTCGCACATCTACAAGAATCGAGCCAACAAAACAAGAGAACTCAAATTTAGCATCAAGATTCAAGGGAAAGAAGAAAGGCACTTTCTAGAAAGGCTCCCAAAGGAAGCCAAACACCAAAGGTACATTCAAAGGCAAGAATATTGATACATATAAGATTAAATTATTTAGTTGTAATAAGTTGGGTCATTTTTCTAAAGATTGTTGGTTTAAAAAGAAATATCCAAGGAAAGGTAAACATCATGCCTCAACAGCTGAGGATAATGAATCAAAAAGAAATTAGAGAATTCCTTCTAATGAGAAAAAAAATAGAAAAGAATATTACTTGGTTTCTGCCTTATCTAGTTCAGTTTTCACGTGGCCAAAAAATTGGTTAGTAGACAGTGGTGCATCAAAGCACATGACAAGGTACAAGGAGATCCTCTTAGATTTTGAGACAAAATATTTTGCAAAGCATGTTGACCTTGGGGATGAAAAAAGTTATAAGATAGAGGGAGTAGGCTCTATCACCTTCAGATTGGAATCTAGTGCTAGACTTCATGTTGATGAAGTATTATATGTTCCAGGGCTCAAGAAGAATCTAATATCAGTTGAAACCCTTGAGGACAAGGGATATTGGGTGATATTCAAGAACAAGAAGGCACTACTATGGACTAAAGGTATCCATTTAAGTATAGAAAGACCCATTGGAACTCGCAGTGGAGGATTGTACATCGTGTTAGGAAAGTCAGTTCAGGAATTGGCTCATGATGCAACTAGCTCCAATGAGTTGTAGCATAGAAGACTTGGACATGTTCATTACAAAGCTCTTCTAGATCTACATAACATGGTATGTGGCATGCCCTCTATTTATCTTAGTAAAAATGAAATTTGTAAGGGATGGATGCTAGGTTAAAATATAAAGAAATCATTTCCTCGTAGTGACAACAACACTCAAGGAATCTTAGATCCAACTCATTTTGATGTATGTGGTCCCATGTCATCTCCCTCACTCAGTGGTTGTTTATATTATGACATTTTTATTGATGATTACTCAAGAAAATGTTGGATATATTTTCTTAAAGTTCAAAGTGACACATTTGATAAATTCAAAGAGTATAAAGCCTTTATTGAAAATCAGACAGGGAAACACATCCAAATCATTAGAACAGACAACAGAGGAGAGTTTGAATCTCTTCAGTTTGAGGATTTCTGCAAGTCAGCAGGAATCAAGAGACAATTGACTGTGCCATATAAACCTCAACAAAATGGAGTTGCTGAGAGGAAAAGCATGACAATTTGTGAGGCAATGAAAGTAATGATGTTTGACCAGGATCTTCCAAATTCTTTATGGGCATAAGCTACCTCCACTACCATGCATATTTTGAACAGGTTTCCACATGCTACCTTAAAGGAAAATACTCTTGAAGAGGTCTTCTCAAGGATCAAACCTGAAGTAGGGAATATAAGGATATTTGGGTGTCTTGTATATATTCATGTCCCTAAGGAAAAGAGGAAAAAGATGGAACCCTCAGGAAAGAAAGGGGTTTTTGTGGGGTACATTGAGAACTCCAAGGCTTACAGGATTTATGTACCAGGTTAGAGGAAAATAGAGGTAAGAAGAGATGTGAGTTTCCATGAGGGAGCCACATTTAAGAAATCCAAAGAGCTTCAACAAGAATCAGAAGCAGTTCAACCATATTCACCCTCTTATGAAAATGAATATTCATATGATTAGAGGGAGGAACCTCATGAAGGGACAAGTAATTATCCCCTGTAACCTATTGAAGTGTTAGAAATAAATCTTGAAGAACCTCTAGCCAAAAGGAAGCCAGGGTGTCTTAAAGAGATAGTGCAGGAAGAAGAAAGGATAGCTTCTCCCGAAGGAACTTTTAGGGAAAGGAAGAGGCCTCATAGGTTTGGAGGCTATGTTGCACTGATGAGAAAAATTAGTGATGACGAACCTTATTCATTTGAAGAAGAAGATAAATTACAAGTATGGAAGGATGCCATGCTTGAGGAATACAAGTCTATTATAAAGAACAATGTTTGGGACATTGTGTTGAGGCCAAAAGACAAATCAGTGGTTTCTTCCAAATCGATATATAAGATCAAACATGTAGTTGATGGAAGTGTGGAAAAGTTCAAAGAAATATTTGTAGCCAGAGGCTTCACTCAAAAAGAAGGAATTGAATACGAAGAGACTTTTTCCCCTATAGCCAGGTATACCTCCATTCAAACTATTATTTATTTAGCTCCCGTTCTTGGTTGGAAGCTACATCAGATGGATGTAAAAACAACATTATTGAATGGAAATATTGATCAAGAGGTCTTTTTGGAACAACTAGAAGGAACTCATATATGCAAGCTAAGGAAGGCCTTGTATGGTCTTAAGCAGGCTCCCAGAGTTTGGTATGATAGGATTGATGGCTTTCTTAAAAGCCTGGGATTTCAGAAAAGTGATGTTGATGCAAACATGTACTTCAAGGTAATAGGTAACCAACCTGTTATACTAATATTGTATGTTGATGATCTCTTTCTAACAGGAGATGAAGGGCTAATAACATGTTGTAAGAGGGAGCTAACATCAGAATTCGAGATGAAAGACTTAGGCTTGATGCATTACTTCCTAGGATTGGAAGTATGGCAAAGACAAGGAAATATATTTTTGGCACAAGGAAAATACACAGTGGATGTACTAAAGAGGTTTGGTATGATGGATTGAAAATCCATGTCTACTCTGGTGATTACCAACTTGAGGAAGCTGCATGATTCTGATACAGGTTCAGATTTGGTGGATCCCACCATGTATAGGAAACTGATTGGATCATTGATGTACATGATCCACACTAGGCCAAATATATGCTATTCATTGATTGCAATGAGTCATTTCATGACTGAACCAAGATAGAGACATTGGGTGGCAACAAACAACATCTTGAGATATCTCAGAGGGACCGTTACTTGTCGTCTGAGATATACATCTAGTGGTGGTTTAGTTATGCATGGGTATGCAGATGATGACTAGGCAGGAAGCCCAGTGGATCAGAATATTACTTCCAAATACTTGATGCACGAGCATCGTGCAAAGCCAAATCATGTGACTAAGCCAAATAAATAGCTAGACGCGCAGGGAAAGAAAAATAGCATGTTTTCATAAGACTCGTTTTTGAATTTTGAAAAGAAAGGAATTAATGTAATAGTTAGGAAGATGGTGTAATTTGCATTTATATCTTGGAGATTGTAAACAGACCTAGAGAAATTACTCCCATCTGTCATTTGTATTGAGGCATTTAAGTCTGTTAATGTGAGAGTAGGTAGATATGTATGTTAGATTAGACAGTTTAGAGAATAGGAGGGAAAACATATATAGACACCCTCATTCTTGTATTGTTGCATCATTATTATTAGCATAGAGAAGAAGAGGAGAGATGTAGCAAAGAGTTGAACAGAGAAGTCCATGTACAGGAGATTTGAATTTATATATGAAGCTTTGAATCAGATTTCGTGGTGTTATGATGTTTTATGTTTATACATGGTGAATGGTATGTTCAGGGTTGTTTATTCTCTCTATTATGCATTTGTTTTAATGCTGTGTGTGTGCATGATTTCATGTTGAATGTTTGAAGTCTGAGAGAGAGAGCATGAGTTTCAATTGTTTATCTTCCTGAGTGAGAGAAGTTCCTACAAGGAGTGAAATGAAGCATCCGCAAGGTGTGTGTTGACAAAGGGTTTGAGTTTTATCTTAGAAAGCTCAGGAGGGATACTGTTGTTCTCATTATAGTAGAAGTGCAGGAGCACAGAGGTTGTGCAAGGAGTGCACAGGCATTGGGAGTCTTAGGACTTATCAACTAAAGGAAGGGTTGAAAGACTATTGTTGCTGAGATAACACAAAGTCGAAGGGATCAAATACCTAGAAGTATTTGGTAGATTGCCACAAGGAGTGTGTGCAAGAGTCCTTCTGAGAATCAAGTTGCAAGTAGAAGCTCAGGAGGGTAAGCACCTATGAAAGTACTTAAAGGGAGACAGAGATTGGAAATGTCTTGAAGGAGTTAAGTTCTAGTGGAAGAACATGGGTTCATTTCATAGAAACTACCAAGGAGGAACGAACGATCGAAATTCTCCATGGAGAACTTGCGAAGTTGCAAGGACCGTAGGATCCAGAGGAGTTGCAGGGTGGATAAGGTTTGGACGAATCCATTCCGTTGGTGTCAAGATTCAATGTCGAATGTTGATCTTGATTTGTCTAAGCTGTCAGATCATTTCGGCATTTTGGGGATCCTGACGACAAGAAGTTGAGCACAGTGGAACAAAAGTCCCAAAGTCGCGAGTTGTGACAGGAATTGGCGTGGAGTTTCGGGATTTAAAAGTGTTAGGGGGATGGTAATCAATGGCTTTCTCAACTCCTGAAAGCCGGGAAGAGGGACAGGTGGCGAGAGTCCACATTCAAGATAGAAAGCATTTGAGTGGACAGGTGGCATGTCTTCGTCAATAGGCGAACTCAAACCTCATTGATTGTTTCAGGGTTTCAGAGGTTTGGGAGCCGGGATAACTGCATCCGTATTCACGAAGTCACGAAGTCTGAACCTCTAAATTGGTGAAAAGACCCGGTCATACTTGTTGGGAAACTAGCCACGTGAACACATCGGGATTCAGTATTTTGATAGTTTCGAAGACAAGAGGCAAGGGTCTTTGCACTAGAGTTATCAAAGTCACAAAATGTGACACAACTATGGAGGTGGATGTAGCCAAGGATTTTGGAAATTCGGTATTTTGGGTTTCGGAAGGTTGAAGAGTCAGAACCTCAACAACAGGATTCACGAAGTCACAAAACCCGAAGTCCCGATTTGGTATAGGGCGCGATCATATTTTTGGTTAGAATATTTGGGTTGATGCCTCATGTTTAACCACGTGGCATACCTACAAGGACCTGGGGAAAACATTGTTGTATATGTGTGTGGGATTCCCTATGGAGGAATCAAAGAGTCAATCAGACTCAAGGAGAAGATTTAGAATTATCCTGTGTGGATCTTGGCCCAAGGGTCAGGGTCTGCATCAGTTTGGTATTAGAGGTTGACTCTGTTTGTATATTGTAGACAGATGGAGCGAGAGGAGAAAGAGTACTTTGATACATATCAGAGCACAGAATAAGTATTTTCTTTCTGTAGCACAAAGAACCATTTTTAGCTATGCCACTGAGAAGAAGAGACAAACCAATGCCTGATCCAGCAGTGGAAAGGGAAATGGGCGAACTACGTGCCAGGCTTGATGCCATGGAAACAACATAGAGGTGCACAGTTGACACTGGGGATTTCAGTCAAGCTGAAAGTGAAAATGAAGTTGGACATGAAAGATAAGAAGTCGCAGTCGAAGATGCTACAGATGAACGCCTATTCAGAGTTGAAGAGATTCTAGACTGGATTAGAGATCTCGATAAATACTTTGACTATGAGGATGTTGAGGAAGACAAGAAGGTCAAAGATGTTGTCACTAGACTTAAAGGGCATCCAACACTATGGTGGGATGAACTGCAGGCTAATAGACGCTACAAAGGCAATCATAAAATCAAAATTTTGGATAGGATGGTTGTGAAGATGACAGCCAAATTCATACCCAAGGATTACCAAATTACTCTGTTTTAGAGGATGCATAATTTGAGACAGAAGTTGATGTCAGTGAATGAATACACTAAAGAGTTCTACAAGATAAACATCAGAGCAGGTCATCGGGAAAGCGATAATGAAAAGGTTTCCAGATACATGAATGGTCTGAGATATGACATCCAAGAATAGATGAGCATGATGATCATTCAAACTGTAGAAAATGCTTATCAGATGGCTCTGAAAGCTGAAGAGAAGCTGAGCTGAAAGAAAGGTCAAAGAGACCAAGGTAGAAGTCAAACTAGAGGCAAAACAATTGCCCAAGGCAGAACTCAGAGACCTCAAGAAGAGGGGAATGAACCTCAAACTCAGCATGAGAGAGGAGGAATCTCACAGAGAGGGCAGTATGCTGATAGAAATACTTTTCCTCAAGCTAGAGGAAGAGGAAGAGGCCGAGGCGGTGAAGTAAAGTGCTTTGTTTGTGGGAAAAATGGCCATAAATATTACGAGTGTCCAGACAGAAAGAAATAAGGTGGTGAAACTCACATTGTCGAAGCTCAAGGATGGAATGTTAAGGCAGAATATGCTGAGGGAGGAAGATCCTTGATGATGAGGAAAGTTCTCTTAATGCCAAAGAAAGAGGTAGAGAACCCAACCCAAAGGAACAATCTATTTTGGATTGCTTGCAAAACACAAGACAGGGTATGCAAAGTCATCGTCGACAATGGTATCACAGACAATCTCGTATCTACAACTATGGTAGAAAAGTTGGAGCTGGAGACTATCGTACATCCAAGCCCATACAAAGTTCTATGGCTACAAAAAGGACATCAAGTAAATGTCACTAAACAGTGTTTAGTTGAATTTAAAATAGGGGGATATAAGGATGAAATATTATGTGATGTCATTCCCATGGATGTTTGTCATCTATTGTTGGGTAGGCCATGGCAATATGATAGGAATATGATTCATGATGGGAGAAAGAACACATATACCTTGGAGAAAAATGGGAGAACGCACATGTTGTTGTCGATTAAGGAAAAAGAAGTAAAACCAGAGGTGAGAAACACTGTACTTCTCATGAGTGGGAAGGAACTTCTTAATTTGGTTAAGAAGAAGGAAGACACTCAATTTATTATGGTCAGGAAGCCTAAAATTATTTTGACCAGTACAAGAGTGGATGATTTACCAGAAAAAATCCAAAATTTGTTGGAAGAGTTTGTTGATATAGTAGTGGACGAACTACCTTGTTCATTACCACCGATCAGGAGTATAACCCATCACATAGATCTTATACCTGGAGCCAGTTTACCAAACAAAGAAGCGTACAGGTTGACGCCACAAGAGAATGAAGAAGTCAAGAGACAAGTCCAGGACTTAATGGACAAAGGGTTGATTAGAGAGAGCTTGAGTCCATGCGTTGTTCCAACAGTGCTCAGCCCAAATAAAGATGGAGGTTGGAGGATATGTACAGATTCAAGAGCGATCAATAAGATCACCATCATATACAAATTTCAATTGCCAAGGATGGATGATTTGATGGATTGCTTGAGTGGAGCAAGATTCTTTTCAAAAATTAATTTGAAAAGTGGGTATCATCAAATTCGTATGAGATAAGGTGATGAATGGAAGACAACATTCAAGACGAATGAGGGGTTGTATGAATGGCTTGTCATGCCATTTGGATTAACTAATGCACCCAGTACTTTCGTGAGGTTGATGAACGAAGTCCTGAAGGATTTCATAGGGAAATTCTTCATTGTATATCTTGATGATATATTGATTTTCAGCAAGACTGAAGAAGAACACTTAAAGCATTTAGCTGCAATGATGAGGAGGTTACAACAAGAGAAATTGCTGATAAATATGAAGAAATCATCCTTTATGAGGACATAACTCATTTATTTTGGTTTTATTATCTTTGCAAATGAGCTGAAGATGGATACAGAAAAGGTGAATGAAATTAAGAATTGGCCATCACCGAAGAGTGTGTTTGAAGTTTGAAGATTCCATGGTTTAGCTAGTTTCTATAGGAAATTCATTTGAAATTTCAGTGGGATTAGCGCACCGATGATGGATACGGTGAAGAAAAGACACAAATATTTTCACTGGATGGAGGAAGCAGAGAAGAGTTTCAACCCGTTGAAGAAGAAGATCATTGAGCAACCAATTTTGGTTTTCCATATTTCAGCAAGACATTTCAGGTCAAGTGTGATGCAAGTGGATTTGCAATAGGAGCGGTATTGATCCAAGATGACGAACCAATCACATAATTCAGTGAGAAATTGAATGAAGCAAAGGTTAAGTACTCCACATATGACAAGGAATTCTATGTGGTCATACAAGCACTGAAGAAATGGAGACATTATTTGGTTCCTAAAGAGTTTGTTTTGTACAACGACAATCATGCTTTGCAATTTGTGACTCAACAGGACAAGTTGAACCAAAAACATGCTAAATGGGTTGAATTCATGCAGAATTTTACTTTTGTGACTAAGCATATTTTTGGAACTGCTAACAAAGTTGTTGATGCTTTGAGCAGGAAATGTTTGCTTATGAAGGAATTTAGAGTGAAAACTTTGGGTTTTGATAACCCCAAGGAAATGTACAGGGATGACCCAGATTTTAAAGAAGCGTATGAAGCTTCTGAGATTCCAATTCTCAAGGACAGAAGCCAATGGACCGAATATATGATCCAAAATGGATTGTTATTCAAGGGCAATCAACTATGTATTCCAAAATGCTCCATGAGGGAGAATCTACTGAAGGAAAAACATAGTGGAGGATTGGTTGGACACTTTGGTCATGATAAAGCATTCTCAAAGTTGAATGGCTCATATTTTTGGCCAAGAATGAGGACAAATGTCAAGAAATTTGTGGACAGGTGCAGGATTTGTCAGCACACAAAAGGGAGAAGGTAGAACACAGGGTTATACTAGCCATTACCCATACTTGCAAGGTCGTGGGATGTAGTGAGCATGGATTTTATATTGGGACTACCAAGGTTGCAAAGAGGATGTGATTCAATCTTTGTGGTAGTCGAAAAATTTTCCAAGATGACACATTTTATACCAGGACATAAAACCAGCGACACAACTCATATTGCGAACTTGTTTTTCAAAGAAGTCGTCAGACTTCATGGCTTGCCAATGAGTATAGTTTCTGATCGAGATACTAAGTTTGTGGGACATTTCTAGAGGACTTTATGGAAGAAGTTGGGGATAAGTTTTTCTTTTAGCTCAGCTTATCATCCTCAGATGGATGGGTAGATAGAAGTTGTGAACAGGAGTTTGGGAGACTTACTGAGGAGCCTAGTGACTGAACACCACAGCCAGTAGGATCATATTCTTCCACAGGCAGAATTTGCTTACAATGATTCAATCAACAGAAGCACAGGGCAGATTCCATTCTAAATTGTATATGGAATGCAGCCAAGGGGAGTTTATGAATTGAGAGATTCAGAACAAAATGAATTTAGGAGTGCTAGAGCAGAGAATTTTGTAGAAGCAATGAAGGAGCTTCACAGTCGAGTCAACGAGAGATTGCAAAGTTCAAATCAAGAATATAAACACAGAGAAGATCAACACAGGTGAGAACTTCAATTTGAAGTTGGTGATATGATTCTTGCACATCTAATGAAGGAGAGATTCCCAAGGGGAACATATAACAAATTGAAAATGAAAAAGATTGGGCCATGCAAGGTCTTAAAGAAATTTGGGGAAAATGCATATGAGATTGAATTACCCGATGGGATCAGAATTTCACCGATATTCAATGTTGTGGATTTTCACCCTTATAGGGCTGAAGAAGCAGGAGAAAAGGATGAACAGATAGAGGTTCAGTGGACCAAGAAAATGCCCGTAGCTGAAAAGCCATAGATGAAAAGCATAATTGACAAAAGGATTAGCAGGAAGATCAAGAGAAAAGAGTATTTTGAATACTTGGTCAAATGGAAGGGACATCCAGTTGAAGATGCCAGCTGGGAAGATGAAGAAGAAATTCAAGAGCATGGATAGACTGTGCAAGAGCTCATGAACAAGAGTTCATGAAAATTTTCAAGTGAGGGAGTATGATGCAGGAGCATCGTGCAAAGCTAAAACATGTGACTAAGCCAAAGAAATAGCTAGACATGCGGGGAAATAAAAAGAGCACATTTTCAGAAGACCGATTTTTGAATTTTGAAATGAAGGGCATTAATGTAATAGTTAGGAAGATGGCGTACTTCACATTTATATCTTGGAGATTGTAAACAGACCTGGGGAAATTACTCCCATCTGTCATTTGTATTGAGGCATTTAAGTCTGTTAATGTGAGAGTAGGTAGATATGAATGTTAGATTAGACAGTTTAGAGAATAGGAGGGAAAACAGATATAGACACCCTCATTCTTGTATTGTTGTATCTTTATTATTAGCATAGAGAAGAAGAGGAGATCCGTAGTAGAGACTTGAATGGAGAAGTCCATGTACAGGAGCTTTGAATTTATATATGAAGCTTTGAATCAAATTTCATGGTGTTATGATGTTTTATGTTTATACATGGTGAATGGTATGTTCATGGTTGTTTATTCTCTCTGTTATGCATTTGCTTTAATACTTTGTGTATGTATGATTTCATGTTGAATGTTTGAAGTATGAGAGAGAGAGAGAGAATGAGTTTCAATTGTTTATCTTCCTGAGTGAGAGAAGTTCTTGCAAGAAGTGTAGTGAAGCGTCTGCAAGGAGTGCATTGACAAAGGGTTTGAGTTTTATCTCAGAAATCTCAGGAGGGATACCGTTGTTCTCATTCCAGTAGAAGTGCAGGAGGATCACAGAGGCCATGCAAGGAGTGCACAGGCGTTGGGAGTCTTAGGACTTATCAACTAAAGGAAGGGTTGAAAGACTATTGTTGCTGAGACAAGACAAAGTCGAAGGGATCAAATACCCAGAAGTATTTGATAGATGTAACAACCCTGGTTAAATAGATGCATAGGGTTTATTAAGTAAGATTAATTAGATAATTAATTATCCTAATATGGTTTTAGTTAAAAAATGATTAGTATTACTAATATTAATTAATTGTTTATGACTTTTGATTGATTAATCAATTAATTAATTGATTACATAACACATTCAATGATTTGGGTAATAAATTAAGGATCTTAATAACTTTAATTTAATCCTTATGAAACTTTACATATGACAGGTTAAGGATAAGATAATAAAGGAAAGGAGGGGATAAGGTAATTAATGGAGGGAAGGAGAGTCGGTGAAGGCGGAAATATGATGAGGAAGAGTCCCACGGGAGAGGGGATTATGAGTTTGGGGGAGGAAGCATTTTGAAGGGGGACTAGATTTTTGTTTGGCATATTTTTCTAGTGTGGGGAGTTTGATATTTGGAGTTTAGGTGAATCATTGCAGGGGGCACGGGGTTGTTGGGGGTTTTGGGCATGGGGGCTAGGATTCCTTACGATATACTGGATCTAGGGAGATGGATAGGCTACTCCTAGCTGGCTGGGTGGTTAGTTGGTTTGGGTAGGGTTTGGTCAAAGAAGTAGGTTGGGCAAGGCAGCAGGGAGGACAACCAGAGAAGTGAGAGTTTACCATCAGGAAGATGTATTTTATTTTATGTATTTGTTTTATGTGTTATAAGGAATATGTAGTGTAATGTGGTTGTTCGTAAGATTATTATGATCTGTTCATAAATTTTATTTAAGATGAATGGTTATATGTTGGTTATTGGCTATATGCTAGTTATGAAGTTATGAAAATGTTAGGATAGCATTTCTTTAAAAAAAAATAAAAATTGTTTTACAAGGCTATGTTGAGTAGAACTCTACACATGGTATCAGAGCTATAGTTCATAATATGAATCCTTAAGGGCCTACCCACCTACCCACCTACCCACCTAACCACTTGTAAGAAGGAAAATATCCAACCCACTCCATGCGAGTTGCATACACAGCCAGAAACAGAATTAGTATGGAGATGTGGCTCTCCATAATTGTGACAAAAGAAGAAAAGAGAAGTAGGGGATTGTAGCAGTTAGTATGCATGCAAGCCCACTTAAGAAAAGTTACTTAGAAAACATGCAGGGTCTAGAAGAAACTTTCACGACCAAGTCACAACTGAAGGAATACACAACTGTACTAAGAATATGGAAACTCCATAGCATATACATGACTCAGTGCACCCTACACTATCTAGATCAAGAACAAAACAACAGACAAGTTCTAAGAGCATACTAACTCTTGACAAACAACAATACTTTAGATATTCTGTCAGTTGAGTAAGACCTTGTACAAATGTGAGGGGAACCAAGATTACTCTGTATTCCTCGATCAAGGATTACAATAGAAAGATAATATAGATTATAGAAAGCCTTCAACTTTTTATTAGCACATCCTCACTCATGAAAATACAAAGGTAAATAATAGAGAAAGAAAAAGAAGTTAGAAGACAATTACATTCAATAATAAGAATAAGAAGGATATAAATAATTAGAAGAAAATAAACAAAAATATGACAATAAGGAGTAATAACATATATAAAAAAAATAGAGAGTACATATAAAATGTCATAAGAGAAAATAAGAAATAGTGAATTAAAAATATAAAAAGGAAAATACAAAAAGTAAAGTATAGGGAATGATGAGAAGAAAGGCTCAGAAAAATATAGCTTTTAATCACAAAGAATCAGAAGCAGAACTAGCATTATAAAGCTAAAAGATATTTTCCAATAGGATCATTGTTAATGGAGATCGGTGGAAGCAACATACTCTTAGAGTGTAACATTTTCGCAAGCTCCAAATGCCTCGAAATTAAGCAGTCAGCTTTGAAATTGTCTATAATTCATGTATCTAAAGA
This sequence comes from Picea engelmannii, assembly GCA_009831015.1. Lineage (NCBI taxonomy): Eukaryota > Viridiplantae > Streptophyta > Pinopsida > Pinales > Pinaceae > Picea > Picea engelmannii. The sequence goes on along the minus strand of ML783152.1, from coordinate 135,440 downwards.
ACAATATCTATATCTCTGCCAAGTAATGAGAAACACAACTTGAGCAGCCACCATATGCTATCTCCACACTACAACAACTCTATCTCAATCCAAACCATAAAGGCGCTGCAAAATAAACAAGAAAAGTACTCCACAAAATAAAAAATTAAAAACCAGAAATGCTCGTAAACAGAAAAGGGCGTTGTGTGCTCAAGTCTAGCCCATTGACCAAATATAGTGCATATAAAAAATTCCACAACTAATAAACAACACATGTGTTGAATCAAACAAGCCACACAGCTACCAAACTCAACATACAAGCCTGGTAGCCATGCGCTGCACAGAGGAAACAAAAAAAAAATTAGTAATAAACAAAAAAAAAAAAAAGACCCTAACGCGCAAGGCAACATAGGAAGTGTGAATGTCCAAAACACTAATGTGAAAGGCACCATTGGTAGCGTGAATTTCCAAAACACTAACACGCAAGGCACCATAGGCAGCATGAATGTCCCAAAACATTAATGCACAAGGCACCACGAAGAGAGAGCCCACATGGGTCTTTATTTGTTCACTAATTGTAAACACAACACAAGGTGGGTGCCAGCGTGCAATATTTACTCATGACAACAGTAAAATAAGCAGTAAACACCATGCGCAAGCCAAGGGAGAAGCCCACAATGGGCATCCTTTTCAAACCAGCGCCCATGAACCAAAGCCTTGCCCATGCCCAATTCTCTAAGCCCACGTGCAACGTGCAACATACAAGTGTCGCGCCCAATTCTCTAAGCTCAATGACCAAGCGCTAAGTACCGAGGAAAGGAACCCATAATGGGATTGTATTTATAAAATAAGCCAAACAGTCAATCCAGAATAGTCTAGAACCCCCCCCCCAAAAAAACCCAAACACCCAAGCACCAACGCCAAACACATACGGTAGCCAAACACATACGCCAATGACCAAGCCATGAGGTAAGAGGGGGAGATTCCATGAGGGTTTGAGTACACAATGCGTCACAACCACAAGTGTCGTGCAGCCTAATAGCCAAAGTACTTACATCAACACACAATATGGATTGACACTCCTACCCAAGTCAAGTCAAAGCCAACGCCCAAACACCAACACTAAGTCACAGGAACTGACGAGGAAGAAGGCTCTTACGCTGCACACACAGGAAACAATTTTTTTTTTATAGTAATAAAACAAAACAAAAAAAACAACAGCCAAGCACCTGCCGCACAACCTAACAGCCAAGCACCTGCATCAACAACACATGCATCAACAACAACGTGAGATCGAACAACCAACATACAACCCAAATGCCCAAGCGCCACCGCCTTACACAAAGCCCATCGACCAAGTATGCACTGCAAAAAAGAAGAAGGGGTTATTAATAAATAAAAACAAAAAAAAACTCTGGAAATACAAGTCTGCGAGCTCAATGCAAAACAACACACATGATACAAGCCAACGACCAACTCCAGAAACCAAACACCTAAAAAACGAGGAGGAGAATCCATGAGAGAAAGCCATGGCGACCGACCAGGTAACCAGAGACCTCGCAAGAAGAGATGAAGAGGAAAAGAGGAATTAGTGTTACAACGTGTAGGGTTAGGTTTACGTCAGGAGGGCATTAGAGGAACAAGGGCGGGGCACGTGGGCTTCATGCGTGCTCACCCTTTGTTATTTTAAAAAAAAATTGTTGTTTTTAAATTTATTTTTTTTATTACTGATCATCGTAAATTATTTATATATATTATTTGTTAATTTGTTTATATATATATATTTTTATAATGATAAATAAATAAATAAATATATTAATAAATAAAGTTATAAAAAAAAAATTTGAAATGTTTTGGAGTCTATGGGTTTGAGCCCATGACCACCCACTGCCTAAGCCTTAAAAAACAACCAAACACCAATGCGCCACATATGAGTCTTTACAAATAAATTCTTATACATAAATAAATTAATGGTAACAGAGTACTATCCCAAAGTATAATCTCCAATTATCCATGTTAACCAAACACTGAGTTCTGTGCCCTCAACCACCGAGCCAAGCGCCAAGTCCCTCCATTCCATTCCACCAGTCAAAGAAAAACACTAACCTTCAATACATCGCCTCAGGCTCACTACATCATATGACCACAAGTCCAGAACAATACATAACCGCATCGCACAAGCGCTAAGCTCCAATGCCTGAAAACCACTCTACAATCCTCAAGACTCGCACCTGCAGCCACCGAGACACACAATTCGACGCATATGTACAACATGCCAAGGAGAGCCCACGAGTCAAGCATCAAAGGATATCCTTAGACTCATTTCATCGACATTGGGCTGGAAGTCACCTTAATTAGTTGTAAACGCAAAGTATAAGGACTTAGACCAAGACAAGCGGGGGGCGGGCCTCGTGCGCAGTAGGCAGGTAAGTTAGAGAATCGGCGAGTATGGTGCAAGCTAGCGTAGCTACTGGGCGAGGGAATCAGTAGTTTTATTAGGTAAAGATATCAAGCTTAGATGCTTAATCCTAACCTAGCCAATCCCCTAAAGAGAGTAACGTATGTTTATAGACAAGTAAAATAAACTTACGCCTAACCCTGTTTTCTAGTTAAGTTGTGTAATGGGAAATGACCTTGAACTCACCCTGACAACTTTGGTTGATGCAGGATAAATCATATAGGATGGTTAGGAATTAAGGGAATCGAGGCCAAGGAGCATCATTTCAGACACCGCCAACACCGCCAGTGCCACCACCACCATCACCCGAACTGGCTCTCATACTACGCTCTTTGGAGGCTATAAATGAGACTTTAAAGGGGTGACAACCAACAGGGACCGAAGTGGAACCCCGACCATCTGGAATGGGTATTATAGAAGCATTAAGGGATTCACGGCGAGGACCTCCACTCGAAGACATCACTAGAGAAATGCAGAAGATCAAACTTCCGGAGTTTGCTGGGGGTTGCGCCAGTGAACGTGCAGAAGCATGGTTGGAAGGCATGACAAGGTGTTTTTCCTTAAGGGACTATGCATCCACCTCAAAGGAGAAGATAGTGATTTTTCAGTTAAGAGACAGTTCCTTGAACTGGTGGGGCAACCTGGAAAGACAACTGCATCTTACCCCAGACATCGTATCTTTGGAACTTTTCGAGGAGAGGCTCCAAAGGAAATATCTGCCAGCTTACTATGAGGAACAACAGGTAGGAGCATTTCATGCCTTAGTATAGGGAAACATGACCGTAGAAGAATATGATATTAGGTTTATGGAATTGGTCAAGTATGTTTCATATATGGATAATGACCAATGACAGGAAGAACGCTTTGTCTATGGATTGAACCCTAAGATAAGGGTTATGGTGCGAATGTGGAAACCATCTTCAGTAGCGGAAGCTGTGGAAAATGTGCGTTACGCGGAGGAACACATGAACTTAAATGGAGGTATGAGACCTTCCTTTCCACATCATCTTGGATTCATGGGGAAGACCCCTAGGACATTTCCCAGTGGAGGGGGCTCAAGGCCACCTCCATATGGTAACAGAGTCACACCAAGGACAATAGTCCCAGGGATTTCAATGGTAGCGAGTGCAACATCTCGTTCATCACCAACAACGCAGGAAGGTCCACGACCATCTCAGGGAACAACTAGTAGGGGAAAGGGTTCCAGGGGAAGGAACTCATTTCAAAGATAGTCGCAGAATAGTGCATAGGTTCAATCTCATGTTACCTATTGGGGATGTGGAGGACCCCATTACCAACGTGACTACCCAGAGTTACAATCAAGGTTCGTGCATAGAGAAGGAAAGGCCCTGGTGGGAAGAGCAAGTAGCAGCCACCAGACTTACGCAGCGGTTAATAATCGCCAGGCCGAACATCAATCCATGGTGGTGGAGTCATCAGGTACACTAAATCATATCAATGTTAAGATTTTATTTGATTTTGGTGCAACATATAGTTTCATTTCACCATATGCATTAGAAAAGAGTGGGTTGGAAGCCTATGAGCATGATGACTTTAAACAAGTCGATATGGCTTCGGGGGAAAAACAAGCGGTAGGACCTAGTGTTGATAATTGTATAGCAGACCTGGGAGTGTGTACTACCAGGTTGAAGGTATATGTCACTGCTCTCGGGGCGTATGACCTAATCATTGGAATGGATTAGTTAGAAGCTCATCGAGCTTTGGTAGATTGTTTCACAAAAAGGGTGCTCTGTTTAGACGACGAAGGAAGGACAGTGGCGATACAGGGTGTACAGAGAAAGGTGTCATTACACTTTATCTCAACTATGAAGGTTAAGTGATGCTTGAGGCAAGGGTGTCGACTATATGTAGTGGAAGCAGTGAATGAAAGGAAGGGACCCTCATTAGATCAATACTCGGTATTTTTAGAATTTAAGGATGTTTTTCTGAACGAGTTACTAGGGTTACCTCTTGAGAGGGAGATTGATTTTACTATTGAGCTAAAACCTGGTGTAGAACCAATTTCCAAGACTCTGTATCGGATGACAATGCCGAAACTTTGTGAATTGCAAATGCGGTTGAAAGAGTTACTGGACTTAGGGCTAATAAGGCCCAGTGTTTCACCTTGGGGTGCACCAGTAATTTTTGTAAAGAAGAAGGATGGTTCCTTATGACTTTGTATAGATTACAGGGACTTGAACCATGCTACAGTGAAAAATAGGTACCCGATGCCACGAATAGATGACCTCTTCGATCAGATAAAAGGAGCAACAATATTCTCAAAGATCGATTTGCGATCAACGTATCATCAGTTAAGGATTAAGGAAGGTGATATCCCAAAAACTGCCTTTTGAACTCAGTTTGGACATTATGATTTTGTCGTAGTACCTTTCGGATTGACCAATGCACCAGCAGTATTCATGAGCCTCATGAACAACGTATTCCAGAAGTACTTAGACCGTTTTGTACAAGTCTTTCTAGATGACATCCCCATCTATTCCAAGAACGAAAGAGAACATGAGGAACACTTATGGGTAGTGTTGTCCTGCCTTAGAGAGAACAAATCGTATGGGAAGTTGTTGAAGTGTTCCTTCTTCCAGAAAGAAATTCACTATTTAGGTCATATCATTTCTGGCAAAGGAATCTTTGTGGACCTAGAAAAGGTAAAGGCCATTATGGAGTGTCCAGTGTCGAAAAATGCCCATGAGGTGAGAAGCTTCATGGGGCTAGTAGGTTATTATTGGAGATTTGTAGAGGGGTTCTCCAAAATAGCGAAACCCATCACCACTTTGCAGTGCAAGGGGGTCAGGTATGAATGGACAAAAGAATGTGATAGTGCATTCATTGAGCTTAAGAGGTTACTAACTAGTGCGCCAATTCTATGAGTGTCGGATATGGAAAAGGACTTCATAGTCTGCATGGATGCCTCGAAGCAAGGGTTGCGGGGCATGCTAATGCAGGATGGAGGAGTGATATCTTATGCATCAAGGAAGTTGAAGAAAAATGAATAGATATACACGACTCATGATTTAGAGTTGGCAGCTATAATGCTAGCTCTGAAACTTTAGAGGCACTATCTTGTGGGGCGAAACTTTGAGCTCAAAACGGACCATCAAAGTTTAAAACATCTCTTCACTCAAAGGGATCTGAATGCCAGACAAAGGCGATGGAGTGAGTTTATGGGTGAGTACAATTTTGGTATTTCATACATCAAGGGAAAGGAAAATGTGGTCGTAGATGCCTTGAGAAGGAGACCACGTGTCTTCTTCTTGATACCCTTAAAAGTCAATCTGAGGGAATGTGTGTTGACGCAACTCCAAGGAGATAGTTGATATTTAAAGGTTACTTCAAACCTCTAGAGTGGGAGGCATTTAGATCCAAAGTATGAAGGATATAGTCTAGAAGCAGACAGACTATTGAGACATTGAGGAAGGATGTACATCCCTGAAAATAGGGATATTCAAACCATCATACTGAAGGAAGCCCATAGAGCACTTTATTGTGCAGATCTAAGTGTGAAGAAGATGTACGCAGACATGAGGAAGCTCTTCTTTTGGGTAGGCATGAAGTGCGATGTAGTCCATTTCGTCACCGAATGCCTAGAGTGTCAACAAGTGAAAGTCGACCACCATCACTCGGCAGGCCTCCTACAACAACATGATGTTTCTATGTCCAAATGGGAATTCATCTCTATGGATTTTGTTGTTGGGTTGCCGCTAACATCTCATAGACACAATGCCATTCTTGTGATAGTTGATAAGTTAACCATGAGTGCTCATTTTATTCCATTTAGAGACACTTACGTTGTCACTGATGTGGAACGTGTGTTTTTAAGCGAGGTTATCTGTTTGCATAGGATACCTAAGAAGATCATTTCCGATAGGAACTCCAGATTCACTTCTAGATTTTGGACAAGTTTGCAGTTAGCATTGGGGACTCAGTTGAACTTAAGCACAACTTATCATCTTGAAATAGATGGGAAAACGGAAAGAGTAAATCAAGTCATGGATAATCAAACCCAGTGGGAGAAGTACCTACCTTTGGTAGAGTTTGCCTACAATAACAGTTTTCATAGCTCCATTGGAATGCCACCCTATGAAGCTTTGTATGGAAGGCCATGCAGAATGCCATTGAGTTGGGATAGACTAGAAGACCGAGTAACAATTGGGCCATAATTTATTCAAGAGATGGAGGAATAGGTGATTCAGATTAGGCAGAGACTAAAGGAAGCACATGATAGGCAGAAAAGCTATGTGGATGCACACAGGACCGAGCAAAGTTATGAAGTGGGAGACAAGTTTTTCATTCGTATCAGGGCTAATAAGAGTACCATATGGTTCGGGAAGGGGAAAAATTTGTCACCTTGATTTAAAGGACCGTTCAGATCCAAGAGAAAATTGGACCCATTGCCTATTGTCTCATACTACCACCCCACTTGCATAAAACTCATAATGTTTTTCATGTATCTATTTTACGTCATTATGTTGCTGATGAATCACATAAACTAAATTGGAAGGAATTGTAGGTATCGGACGTGGGAACCATCATGGTAGAACCATTATGCATATTGGATCATAGAGTTCGATAGCTCAGAAACTGACTAGTAGACAAAGTTAAGGTCCAATGGGACAAGTATAGTCCAAGATTTTCTACCTGGGAAGACGCCGAGACACTACGACGAGACTATCCCTCACTTTTTTTTACCACCTTGAGAATATGTTTCTCGAAGGTTGGGTGTATGTAACACTACCTTTTGAATTAGACAACCAGGATTACCTAAGGCCTACACTTATATTTTCTATTTACAGTGAAACTATTAAATGATACACTTAAACTCTTAAGATGTATGAACCTTTATGAATGTTTAAATATATTTGGATAATGATGGATATGATGTGATATACTATGTGAATGTAAATTTTATGAATGTTTAAATGTTATTGATGATGATGGATATGAAATGATCTACTATGTGAATGTATATTTTATGAATGTTTAAATGTTATTGATGATGATGGATATGATGCGATCTACTATGTGAATGTAAATCTTATGAAGGTTTAAATGCTATTAGAATGATGATGGGATATGATTCAATCTATTTGGTAAATGATAATTTTATGAATGGGTGTCGAAATTGAATTATGGGATATTATGAGGTCTATTTCTAACTTGAAAACTTTGATGTTAATTTGTTGGTACACAGATACCAAATTGAAATGATGATTGTATGCAATTACATGATGATAATGCATAGAAATGTATGAGTTTGTGTTACAGACTAATCTGCAGGTTATGGGCTATGAAATAGCCAAGGGACAATGATGAGGAAAGTGGATGTCATGAACACTAGCGGAGAAACATTATGGTATGAATATTTGTATGTGAAATCATATTGGTATGGATGCATTTCCATGATATGTGGACTAGTGTAGGATTTCAGGTGGTGAGACTGCCCAAAACCGAATAAACAATGACCAAACTCCCAGCAACACAGTGCCATTGTATGTTCCATTGTAGGGTGTGGACCTTAGTTATCATTAGGAGGGGTGGAGGCATTTCCCACCGTGTATCCTACGAATCCTGAAGTCATGGGAGGACTATGTTATCTCATGCTCCCCTAGACGTGTGATGATGACTGTCAGTTGCCTGTTGGGGAAGCTTGGTCAAGATAGTGACACTTCCTCTTGCAGGTTCTATTTGGATTTAGGTCAATATAGTTGATGCTCCAAGATAGTCCAGCAAAGGAAGTATAGGAATGGAGATGGAAGTAAGTTAGGGAGGAAGGATGAGTAGAAATAGTTGAGAAGTTTGGAGATTTGTCTTATGGTGGAATTTATTGTTTTTCCCTTCTAAAAATAAAATGTGTATATATGAATATTCATAATTATGTAACTAAACCACAATTGTCTAAATAAGATTGTTGAACTAGATAATTGTAATTAAATAATTTCACAAACATTTGATTGGTTTATTGTCTTTTATAAAGGAATAGTCTTGTTGATTGGATTGGATGCATACATAAAATACTATAAGGGTGATAGTTATTTATTATCAGTACATGCACGAGACTTATATGTACTAGCTACACATGCATTTTTTGTACATGTACACTAGTATGTATGAGTTTTCTTGGCTTACTTACTAATAGTGTTGGTTAATTGTCATGAATGTGTGAACCATGTTTCTTTTCCTTTGTATCATGAGATACCTTAACTTCAGGACGAAGTTTCCTGAAGGGTGGGTGTATGTAACAACCCTGGTTAAATAGATGCATAAGGATTATTAAGTAAGATTAATTAGATAATTAATTGTCCTAATATGGTTTTAGTTAAACAATGATTAGTATTAATAATATTAATTAATTCTTTATTTCTTAATTAATTAATTGATTACATAACACATTCAATGATTTGGGTAATAATTTAAGGGGATTAATAACTTTAATTTAATCCTTATGAAACTTTACGTATGATAGGTTAAGGATAAGATAATAAAGGAAAGGATAAGATAATAAAGGAGGGGATAAGGTAATTAATGGAGGGAAGGAGAGTCGGTGAAGGGGGAGATATGATGGGGAAGAGTCCTACAGGAGAGAGGATTATGATTTTGTGGGAGGAAGCATTTTGAAGGGGGACTGGATTTCTGTTTGGCATATTTTTCTGGTGTGGGGAGTTTGATATTTGGAGTTTAGGTGAACTGTTGTAGGGGGCACCGGGTTGCTAGGGGTTTTGGGCACGGGGGCCAGGATTCCTTACGGTATCCTGGAGCTAGTGAGCCATATAGGCTGCTCCTAGATGGCTGGGTGGTTAGTCAGTTTGGGCAGGGTTTGTTCAAAGCAGGAGGTTGGGCAAGGCAGCAGGGAAGACAACCAAACAAGCGAGAGTTTAGCATCAGGAAGAGGTATTTTATTTTATGTATTATAAGGAATATGTAGTGTAATGTGGTTGTTCGTAAGCTTATTATGATCTGATCATAAATCTAATTTAAGTTGAATGGTTATATGTTGGTTATTGGCTATATGTTGGTTATGAAGTTATGAAAATGTTAGGATAGCATTTCTTTAAAATATTTTTTTGTTTTGTTTTATAAGGCTCTGTTGAGTAGAACCCTACACTAGATTACCGCAAGGAGTGCATGAAGGAGTCCTTCTGAGACTCAAGTTGAAAGTGGAAGCTCAGGAGGGTCAACACCTTTGAAAGTACTCAAAGGGAGACAAAGACTGGAAATGTATCGCAGGAGTTAATTTCTAGTGGAAGAACATGGGTTCATTTCACAGAAACTACCAAGGAGGAACGAACGGTCGAAATTCTCCGTGAAGAACTTGTGAAGTTGCAAGGACCGTAGGATCCAGAGGAGTTGCAGGGTGGATAAGGTTTGGAAAAATCCATTTCGTTGGTGTCAAGATTCAACATCGACCGTTGATCATGATCTATCTGAGCCGTCAGATCATTTCATAATTTTGGGGATCCTGACGACAAGAGGTTGAGCACAGTGGAACAAAAGTCTCGAAGTTGCAAGTTGTGACAAGAACTGGGGTGGAGTTTTGGGATTTCGAAGTGTTAGGGGGATGGTAATCAGTGGCTTTCTCAAGTCCCGAAATCTAGGAAGAGGGACAGGTGGCAAGAGTCCACGTCAGATATAGAAAGAATTTGAGTGGATAGGTGGCATTTCTTCATCAATAGGCAAATTCAAACCTTGTTGAATTTTTTGGGGTTTTGGAGGTTGGGGAGCTGGGAGACCTGTATCCGCATTCGTGAATTCCAAACCTCCGAATCAGCGAAAAGTCCCGATCATACTTGTTGGGAAAACAAATGCGTGAACACATCAGGATTCGATATTTCAGTAGTTTCGAAGACAAGAGTCGGGGGTCTTTGCACTAGAGTGCCCGAAGTCATGAAACGTGACACAAATGTGGAGGTGGATGTGGCCAAGGATTTCAGAAATTTGGTATTTCGGGTTTCAGAAGGTTGAAGAGTCAAAACCTCAACAGCAGGATTCACGAAGTCGCGAAACTTGAAGTCTCGATTCGGTATACAGCATGATCATATTGTTGGTTAGAAGATTTGGGTTGATGCCTTGTGTTTAACCACACTGCATACCTACAAGGACCTGGGGAAAAAATTGTTGTGTATGTGTGTGGGATTCCCTCTGGAGGAATCGAAGAGTCAATCAGACTCAAGGAGCATATTTAGAATGATCCTGCATGGATCTTGGCCCGAGGGTCAGGGTCTGCATCAATATTGCTTCAGTTTAGGATCTGCTATGATCTCTTGGTCAAGACAGAAGCAGGGATCCATTGAACAAAGTATAACAGAGGATGAGTACATTGTCACAAGTGATGCTAGCAAGGAAGCAATATGGCTCAAAAAGTTGATTTCTAGGTTGTTTGGTGAAAATCTTGAGATGATGGTGGTTCACTGTGATAATCAAAGTTGCATAAAATTGACAAAGAAACCAATATTTCATGACATGTCAAAAGATAATGACATGAGGTACCACTACATTCGAGAATTGGTCTAGAGAAATGATATAAAGTTACAGTACATATCCATGAGCGAGTAGGTAGTTGATATCCTGACCAAGGCTCTCACCTCGAGACAGTTTGTGGAGCTGAGAGGAAAGATTGTTGTGGTTGAGAATGACTCCCTCGCTGAGAGTAAGTGTTAAATTTGGTAACATCGATAGTCATTCTCCAATGAGAGGCGATATGGGCCACCTTGAGGCTAGCTAGGGAGATTTGGAGAATCAACCAGTCTTGTGAGGTATTGACAAAAGCCAGGGGGAACATACAACCTTTGTGAGTCAAACCAAAATTCATGACAAATGAGATGTTATGTGAGTCTAATGCAAAAGTCAAGGGGAGCGTACAACCTTTGTGAGAATAGACAGTCTAGTGAAAAAGTCAGGGGGAACGTACAACCTCTGTGAGCATAGAAATACTAGTGCAAGAGTTAGAGGGAACATACAACCTCTGTGAGCCTAGTCAAACCTTGTAAGCCATGAGAAAAAGTCAAGGCATCTAGAAAAAGTTAGGTTGAATATAAAATTCCTATGAGCTAGAAACAAACGATATTCCTAATATTGCAAATGATATAAATGTATTGATCTAGTGCATTGACACATGTAACATTATCCACCATGAAGATAATTTTGAATTTCCTTGTCAAGAGTCAAGTTGTAACTGAAGTCTCAAGTCTAGTTTTATTTTCGAACTAAAGTGTAATGTTGAGTTGTAACTGAAGTCTCAAGTCTAGTTCTATTTTTTAGCTAAAGTGTAATGCTGAGTTGTAACTGAACTCTCAAGTCTAGTTCTATTTTTGAACTAAAGTGTAATGTTGATTTGTAACTGAAGTCTCAAGTCTAGTTCTATTTTAGAACTAAAGTATACTAGTCTCAAGTCTATTTCTATTTTTGAACTAAAGTGTAATGCTGAGTTGTGACTAAAGTCTCAAGTCTAGTTCTATTTTCGAACTAAAGTATACCAGTCTCAAGTCTAGTTCTAAGTTCGAACTAAAGTATGAAGCCAAGTTATGATTAAAGAATGAAAACAAGTTACTATTTCAAGCCTCTCCTCTTCTCCTCTTCAGCTTATATAAGCAGAGGTTGACCCCTCTCTTCAATACAATTTTGATATGCAGGTTAAGGGAGAAACAATAGAGGAGTATATCAGTGATAAAGAGGCAGCATACCAAAGCATCATATCAGTGTTGTATATCAGCAATAGAGGCTTCATATCAGAGGCATATATCAGCAGCATATCATTGTTGTGTACCAACAATAGGGGTAGCATATCAAAGGTGTATTTTGGCAAGGTATTTTAGGTCTTTGTCAGGTTAGAGACATCTTGGAAATGTATTTAAGAGAAGAACATTCATGGTGGATATTTGTAAGTGATCTTACATTATTAATGCCATAAAAGAATATCATTTGTTGGGGTTTTTTTACCTATACAATTTTTCCCCAGGGTATATGTGTTGTTGATGTGCATGCTTACTTATCTACATAGTTATTGTTATTCGATTATGTAACATATCGCTATTGTGCACTAAGCGAACTTATTCTTTGAAGACACTTGCTCACAAGTGATCTGTATTATTATGCTATTAAAACATTTGATTTTGATTATGGGGTGTTATGGGTTGATGTCATGTTGTTTTTCTAGATTGACACGGATAGGTGCTATTGACTCGGTTTTATTGAGTGTGCCAGATTTCAGACCTCGAGGATGCAGAGGCATCGATGAAACCCCTTGGACTTCGGATCAAGTTGAGGATTGAACTAATCGGGTTTGATTGTTTTATATGTGATATTAGTGCATCTGATTAGATGATATGATATGCACATATTTCTGACATGATTTGTTGATGATGCAAGCTGACGATAGCTCGTCGACCAGACTCACATGTGGAGTAGAGGGTTCATGCTCAAATACCAGATATGTTGAGGGAAAGGTGTGAACAACATCCCTGCCATAGCCTACTAGCACTCCCACCATGGCTCAAACTGTAGGTTAATGATTACCTAGTTTGAGAGGACCCACGATGCGGTGAGGGAAGACTGCGACAGTCACTCACGATGATTCTAAGGGGTGCGCAATAAGGAAGGGGCCTTATTCCTTAGAGTCCCTTAGTCTCCCACAAGATCACCTGGTGGAGTATTGACTCCAGCAATTTTTTATGTCTACCAAGTCATTCAAGAGGCAAGTGGCACCCTTGGAGCATGTGGTGCGTCCTGAAGGGCACGTTGCGCAAGAAAAATGGAAAGAGGCGAGTGACACCCTTGAAGCACATAGTGCGTCCTGAAGGGAACTTCACATGGTTATTTAATAATTGGATAAACCTAGATAGATTTAGGACAAATAAAGTGTTAAGGAAGATTTGAAACCTTTCCCTTGAAAAAAAAAATGTGTCGCCCAACCTAGGAAAATAAGGTCTAGGTCTAAATTTTACTAGTGATAAAATTTTATTTATTTTATATATATATATATATATATATAATAAATGATAATGATAATCTTCATTAATCTTATGAGAAAAAGGGGGTAAGAAATTAAATTGATTTATAAAATCTTTAGGGATAAAATTTAAAAAGGGGAAATAATTGATTTAGTTATTATGCTAATTAAAATTTTATTCATTAGAAAGAAAAAGGGTAAGTTTTTGCACATGCCTTTTTGAGTTTAATTAAAAATGGAAAAAGGGGAAATCTAAAATAATTAGGAAACTAGGAAAAAAAGGGAACCATAAAAGAAAGGGGAAACACTAGGAAAAAGAAGTTAGTTCAACTTAGTAAGGTATCTACCATTTAAGAACTTTTTAATTTAAAACTGAACTAGCAAATTAATAATGGGGAAAGTCATTAAAACCTGTAAGGGAATTTGGGGACACCTAAGAGAGATTCTAGGAGTGAATCTAGGTGGGTGAGGGAAATAAGGGTAATTAATTAATTAAAGAAACTAGTTTTTGCAGGAATGAAGGGGATGGGTGACACGTATGGGGAGGATTTTTATGAATCAAATTATTAAAAATTAAATAAAATGGGACTTTGGGAAAGTAGGGGACTTCGAAACTCTATATAATGGAGGGAGGGATATGATGATGGGGTCTTCTATTTGGCATAACATTACGCTGCAGAAATCTATACTTGACTGACTTGGCTTGTGGGAGTTGGGATACCCAACTCGGTGAGGAGTGGTAGCTTGATCTTGCGAGGTGAGATAGGAGCTAGTTGATTCTCTGGATAGTGTGCATGGCCCCTTTGTGGTTCGGGGTGATAAGGGAGAAGGAGAGTACCCCTAGCGTTGTCTGGGAGATACTGGTGAAGTCTCATCAGTTGGCAAGTGGGAGTTGCACGAAGCACGCAGGACATCAACTCGGAGCGGGTGATTGGGAAACGATATGCTTTATTTATTTTTGCATGGTAGAATGTTAGTATCATTTATGCTTTTAGATATGCATGTTTCATTGGGTAAGGAAAGTGATTGTCTTAGAATTCTATTTGACGAATGAAAATTTTCCTTCGCCTTTAGCTCGATGATTGATTGACTCCCATTGCCTTCGATTCCAGGCATGTCTTGACCACCCTTTAGTGTATTGATTTGTGATGATTGTGGTTGTTTTTTCCTTTCATCCCTAGCTCATCATTATTTTCCAAGGCATTCGTCCAGAAGCCTCATCTACGGTCGTCGCTTCGGCGTTAATAGACCTATGGATCTCAACGCCCTACTTTTATGTGCATGGATAATGAGCGAAGGACATTCCTGTCAGCATTCCACCTTCATTTTTTTCCTTGGTTGATTGTTTTGACTTGCGCCATCTCAAAAATACCTCTGCGTATGGATTTCCTTGTGTCCTTGCTGGTTTATCTTTGCCTTGGTTTTGTTCTCCATGCCTTAAGGGCTTAACCTTGGATCTTTGTGCTCTCTTACTATTGTCTATGATTTATTGTTTTATGTGTCTGGGTTATTACACTAATCTCAGTGGTGGTTTTGTGTATGGACTACGATTTATTTATTTTACTGTCTGGGATTCCTTAGTTATTGACTGCCATTTCACTTGGTGACTGCGATCTACTATTTGATTTTTGTGTACGATTTTATAATGAGAAAATTATATTAAGGAGCCAATGTTTATAGTTTTAGGAAGCATTATCATTTTTTATAGCAATCATGTGGTAGTGTACAAAAACAATATTGTTGGACATCGAGTGTATTTGGCTTTTGGACAACAAGTTGTTAACCAAAACTGACACTATTTGCCTTAAATTTGATTGATATATATATATATATATATATATATATATATATATGCTTTAAACTCATTAAAGACGTTTTGATAGTGTGTTTCTCTTGAGTGAAATCAGAATTTCCTTACTGTGTCGTGTCCTTGTTGATTTCTCGGTTAAGTGAAGGGAAATAGTATTATGGTGTCTCCGATTTTAATTAAGAGCATTTACAATTGTATTTAATAGTAATGCGAAATTATATCTCATTTATGTACAATGATTGCCCTGTTTTTAAAATGACAACAATCCAATTCCTGTTTGGTGTGTGTGTGCAACAATTTTCCAAACCTTAATGACAGCAAAAAAATTCCTTTCTAGGGTGGTTGTACTGAGTTTGCCCCTTAATTATTGACTGTGTGTTGTTGTTGAATGGCCATGTTTTCCCCATAATGTGTAGCAATTTGGTATTTGGTTGACTGCATTGTTGATGAGTGGATACGATTTGCCCTTAAGGGTAGATTGAGCCTTGTTGTCACATGGATACATATTGCCTTTATTTTGATTGAGTTTTTTGTCGACTAGGCACATTTTGCCATTAAATTTGTATACTACATTGTTGATGTGTGGAACGAATGGTTAATCTCAATGATTTCAATTGAATGGTTAATTGAATGGTTAATATCAACAAATTTATGTATCCCTTCTTGCGCGGTTTGCATTGATTTTATTGTTTCCAAATAACAAGCACGAATTTGCAGATAAGTAGCACAACGAATTGCCTTTAAATTTGATTGAATTTTGTTGTTGATTGACCATGTTTTTCCCCTTAATTGTTGACTGTGTTGTTGCTGGAAAGACCACAGTTTGCCATTTAATTTTGAGTGCTTTGGCTATTGAATGGGAATGATTTTCCACCATTTGTGTACTGGGTTTTGTTGATGTGTGGTACAATCATTTGCCTTTAAACTGCGACTGTGTTGTTGTTGAATGACCACGAGTTGATCCTTCTACAGTTTTGTATTGTCTTTTATCCTCCTTCAATTTGAGTGTACCCAATGTTCTCATTGCCCAACATAATTGCTACAATGATGTCTTGGGTCCATTAATTGCAAACATAATTTCTGCAGCGAGTTAATCAACATCAGATTCCTTCTTAATGAGTATTTTGCATAGCGAGTTAAATGGTCAGCAGTCATGTTAATTGCCTTGTTATCTACCATATTAATTGTTATGTTAATTGTCATATTAACTACCATGTTATTTGCTACAATGAGTTAAGGGTCAACAGATTCCTTCTTTTTAATTAATTTCCACAAAGAGTTAAGTTGTCAGCAGTCGTCTTAATTGCCTTGTTATTGCTATACTAATTGTTATGTTAATTGTCATAATAATTGCCTTGTTATTACTATATTAATTGTTATGTCACTATTATGTTAATTACCTTGTTAAATTGCTACAACGATGTTAATAGTTAGCAGTTTCCTTCTCAATGTTAATAGACAACTAGTATTGTTAGTTCGGTCAATATAACTAGACTACGTGTTGAGATTTAATTATTCATAAGTGTTATAATGGTATCATTCTACTTTAAGATTATTAATGTTGTTATTTAAGTTAATGGCTAGTTGGATGGAGATTTGGATCATTATAGAATTGTCCACTTAGGTTGTAATATTGATTAAAATTAGATTGGTGAGTAAAGATTAGATTGCCAATTTTAGACTTGCTAAATTGATTATAATTGAGGTTAGATGGTATTTATAATTATAGTTCTAGTATTGATTACTTAGACTTGCCAGATTGATTGTATTAACGATAAATTAGTGGGCGCATTAATGACTATTTTTAACTTAGACGTGCCCCGTTTAGAATGGCAACCCATGTTAAAATAGATTGTAATCATTGACTAGTTTAGACTAAGTGATTGGTCGGGTCATTTACGATGTCGTGTATTAGCTTGTGTCATCCCTTGTTTTCGTCCTCGGCTGTTTTGTTGACCTGTTGTTGGGGTTGGGTGTGGTTTTCTTATCGATTTGGTCTTCTAGCACGTCATATTGTCTAGAGTCATTGGTCCAGATAGATCGTGTTTGCACCAGGGTTATTGATGCGTCCATCACCTGGGAACGACATGATTCCAGCTGAGGAGATCATGGCACGCCCTATGGTATAGCAGAAAATTATAACTTGGCCGGAGTCGGTGCGTTCTGTGTGAGTGTTGTTGAGCACTGCAAGTTGCTTTGGTGCATGGGTTGAACGCCTTCAAGCGTTTGGTTTGTGTGCTTTGAGGTTCTAGTCTTGTTCATCAAGGTCATTGTGTCGGGAAGGGATGTTGTCCTTTAATATTGTAGGCATGTCTTTTTTGTGTCGTGCGGGTAGTCATTTTCTCCTTGTTGTCTATGCATGTTTTGCCCAGTTTCCCTTGTGCCTATGTGTGGTGTCATAGTAGCATGTTTCTTGGATTACATGCTTGTGATCATCGTTAGTGTGTGGTTAACTATTGTTTTCATCACCTCTTGCCTTTCAAACAATAAAAAAAAAATTCACTTCTGCTTCAGTTGTAGTCGTAACCAAGGGGTCATCACATGTGGCATCAGAGCCAAGTTCGACCCATGACTTGGGATCACTACAACTTTCGTTGATATGATTGTATTATAATGTTGCTAATTAGTTGATTTGTATTCATGTAGGTAATCATGATTAGAGTATGCCATAGAGGCAGATGGCGAGGTTCTAGGGGAGGAGGTGCGCCGCCTCCAGTAACATCCATGCCTAAGGGGTCTAACCCCTAGGGAGATGAATAGGTTGTCGGGCAGGAGTAGATAGCAGTAGGTGATGTGGTTAGTATGACAAGGTCTTTTTAGTGGATTTATGAGGCAATGATCATCCATTTGGATAGAGATGAGGCCAGGGAACCAACACCTCCTCAGGGTCCACTACGCACTCTGGTTGGTACTGGTAGAATTCATTGCGAACTCGAGAAGGTCAAATTTCTCAAGTTCTTTGGTGCCCCAGATGATGCAGCCACCAAGGCATGGTTGGAGAATATGGCAATGTGATTTTCACTTCGCGACTATACCTCCAGCATGAAGGTCTGCATGGCGGTCTTTCAACTGAAGGGGAGCACTCTTCTATGGTGGAAGACTCTCCTACCACAGCTGAACATGGACATCGAAGACTTGTCATGGGAACTATTCGAGGAACAGTTCCAAGAGAGGTACCTATCAGAGGAATTCATTGAGCGTCAACTCAACGAGTTCAACTCCTTACGACAGGGCAGTCGTACGGTGCCCGAGTACGAGGCCCATTTTATGGAGTTTCTTCGGTATGCTCTACATCTTAATACTGAGAAACTTAAGGTCAACAGGTTCTTGTTCGACCTTAATGGAAGCATACGTGAAAAGGTTATGATTTTGATGCCTCAAACCTTACATGATGTCATCCAGATTGCCCTCATAGTAGGGGAGGAGCTTATCAGCGGGGGTCAGACTAGGACTCCAGTGAGACCAATAGGGCAGGGGTCATTTGGTGTGCAGCAGCATCAGACACTAGCCAAACATACGCTAGGATATCGTGGCTTCCATAGGCGATCCACTTTCACTACACCTCTACGACCGAGGCCTTAAAAGCGGACACCTTATCAGGGACCACCACATTAGCAGCAACGTTGACCACAACAGCAACAATTTAGGCCTCTTCAATAGCATCGACCAGGATTCTAGGCTGGTGGGCCATCATCTTCTACTTCAAGTACCAGGAGTATTGGACCGAAGAAAGGGTGTTAGATGTGTGGGGAGCCACACCACTAGCATGACTTCCCAGTGGAGAGGACTAGAGCATATGGATTAGCCAGACCCACTACCATGGGAGATATGGGCAAGGCCCATCGGATTCATGCAGCAGTGAATAAATTCCAGACATAGTACCAATCGACTGTGCTCGAGACGTTAGGTATTGTCGCTAAATAGACCCTTATTATTTTGATAGATCTCGGTGCTACTGAGAGTTTCATTTCTGGTGCAGTGCTAAAAAGGATTAAGGTAAAGGCAGTTGAGTAGGATGAGTTTAGCTTCATAGAGATGGCTTCGGGAGCCAAACAAAAGGTTGGAGGAAAGGTTACAGGTTGTATCCTTAACCTAAGAGAGACTGTCACCAGGGCCAACCTGTACGTCACGATATTAGGATCTTATGATGTTGTGATTGGTATGGACTGGTTGGAATTGCATGAGGCAATACTCAACTATAAGACAAAATGGTTGACCTTGGTCAATGACGAGGGATAGAGAAGTGTGATTGTAGGACGAAAACAAGGAGTTTCCCTGAGGTTCATCTCTTCCTTGTAGCTATCGAATAGCATGCGCAAGGGGTGAAAAATTTATCCAATCCTTGTGTTAAATGAGAAGGGAGTGGCGGAAGGTCTAGAACACCTTCCGGTGGTGAGAGAGTTTGTAGACATATTTCTGGAGGAGTTACCTGGGATGCTGTCGAAGAGGCAATTGGAGTTTACTATAGACCTAAAACTGGGAACTGAACCAATAGCTAGAATTCCTTATCGGATGTCGACCCCAGAGTTACAGGAGTTGAGAATACAACTGAAAGAATTGCTGGACTTGGGGCTAATACGTCCAAGTGTGTCACCGTGGGGTGTGCCTGTTATTTTCATACAAAAGAAGGATTGGTCATGGAGGCTATGCATTGACTATCGTTGATTAAACAAGGCAACAATCAAGAATCAATATCCATTGTCGAGGATTGATGATCTGTTTGATCAGATGAAGGGTGCGACGGTGTTCTCAAAGATCAATTTGTGATCAGGGTATCACTAGTTACATATCAAGGAGGATGATGTCCCTAAGACTGCCTTTAAGACAAGGTTTGGACATTACGAGTTTACTGTTTTACCTTTTGGACTGAAAAACGCCCCAGGGGTATTCATGATTTTGATGAACAGGGTGTTCCGCGAGTACTTAAACAAGTTCATCCAAGTATTCATTGATAATGTTTTGATTTACTCTCGGATGACGGAGGAGCATGACGAGCACTTGCGCTTGTTACTATAGTGTCTGCGAGAGCACAAATTGTATGAGAAGTTGTCCAAATGCTCATTTTATCAATCGAAGATTCACTACTTCGGGCATGTCATCTCCGACGAAGGTATCATCGTGGATCTAGAAAAGGTTGAGGATATTATGGAATGGCCTGCGTTAGCGAACATCCCATAAGTACGTAGCTTCATGTGTCTAGCAAGATACTATCGACGGTTCGTCGAGGGATTTTTGAAGATAGAAAATATGATCACGAAGTTGCATAAGAAGAACAAGAAGTTATTTTGGACTGAGAAATATGCGGAAGACTTTAGGAGGTTCAAGGAGATGTTGGCAATGACACCAATAGTAAAAGTCCGTGACATGGATGCAAACTTCTTGGTATGCACTAATGCATCCAAGGAAGTCTTAAGTGGAGTCTTTATGCAATATGGTTGAGTGATTGGTTACATCTCGAGGAAACTGAGAAGGCATGAGGAGAACTACGCATTCCATGATTTGGAGTTGTTAGCCATCATATATGCCTTGAAGGTTTAGAGACACTACCTTGTTAGATGCAAATTTGAACTAAGGATGGACCACTGTGGACTACAACACATCTTTACGCAAAGAAACCTGAAGGCGCGACAACGACATTGGTCATAATTTCTTAGCGAGTACGACTTCGATATTACTTACATAAAAGTAACAATGAATCGGGTGGCAAATGCATTGAGTCAGAGACCACACATATTTTTGGTGTTGCCTCTTTAGATGAACCTATGTGAAAATATTCTAAATTTACAGTGTGACGATGACTGGTACAAAGAGGTTGATGGTTTTATCAGACAAAACACAATGATGGTACCAATATTTGAAGGATTTACGTTTGACGATGATGGATTATTGAGGTTTAAAAATCAGATTTACATACCACCAAACGACGAGTTGAGGAGCTTGATCCTAAGAAAGGCTCATAGAGCACTCTGCTCAGCTAGGAGTCATGAAGATGAGGGAAGACCTTAAACCCTTATTCTTCTGGAAGGGAATGAAGGTAGATATAGTAAACTATGTGGACAGATGTCTATAATTTCAGCAGGTAAAGGTTGAGCATAGACATCCAACAATATTACTACAGCCACACGCTATTTTGGAATCGAAATGGGAGGTTATTTCGATGGATTTTATTGTTGGATTTCCATTGATGGAAAGGAGACAACTCGATTTTCGTAGTAGTAGACACTCTGAAAAAGAGTGCTCACTTTATTCCTATGTCTACGACTTATCAGGCACCTGACATAGCTAGAGTTTTCATCAGTGATATTGTGAGGCTATATGGCATGCCTAAGAGGATTATATCCAATCGAGGATTGGTGTTTACTGAATGTTTTTGGATGAGTTTCCAAGAGGCCTTAGGAACCCAACTTAACTTTAGTACTGCATATCATGTGGATACTGACGGGATGACCAAATGAAAAAACCAGGCCTTGGAGGACATGTTGCACATGTACGTGATGGACCAACAAAAGAGTTGTGAAGAATTCTTGCCATTGGTGGAATTTGCTTATAACAACAGTTACCAATGCACCATTAAGATGGCACCTTTCGAGTTTCTTTATGGGCGACTATGTTGGACGCCTTTGAGTTGGGATCGACTTGAGTATAGGGTCCTGGTGGGACTAGAAGAGATCCAAGAAATGGAGGAGCAAATGAAAACTATAAGACAAAGGATTAAAGAAGCGCAGGATCGATAAAAGAGTTACGTCGATGCACACCGTGTCGACCATAGTTACGAGGTTGGCGATCGAGTCTTCTTGTGGGTAAAACCACATAAGAGTTTGATAAAGTTTGGAATGGGAGCTAAACACTCTCCTAGGTTTGTGGGACCTTTCGAGATTGTGGAGAGAAAGGGGCCTGTGGCCTATCGACTAGCCTTGCCTGATTCCTTGAGGTGTATGCATGATGCTTTTCATGTATCTATTTTGAGAAATTATATTAGTGATCCTACACATGTTATTGACATGATTTCCTTGCAGGTATCAGACGAGGGCGCTCACGACTGAGCCAATCCACATCTTGGATCATCGCATTCGACAGATATGGCTTCAAACAGTAGATCAAGTCAAGGTTCAGTGGGACAACTATAGTCCGCACTCGACGACCTGGGAGGACGCATATGATATGAGGCAACAGTTTCCATTTTTGTTTGATAGATAGACTTATGATACTTTGATACACATTATTTCGACACTTATACTATGAAACTTTGGGACAAATTTTAGACCAAGAGGGGGTGTATGTAACATCTCGCTCTTTCTTATTGAGAGAACTTGTTCTTTGAGGACACTTGCTCGTAAGTGATCTGGATTAGTATGCTATTAAAACATTTGATTTTGATTATGAGGCATTATGGGTTGATGTCATGTTGTTTTGCTGCATTGACATAGACATGTGCTATTGACTTGGTTTTACTCAGTGTGCAGGATTTCAAACCTTGAGGATGCAAAGGCATCAATGGAAACCCTTGGACTCCGGATCGAGTCGGGCAGTGAACTAATAGGGTTTGACTGTTTTATATTTGATATTAGTGCATCTGATTAGATGATATGATATGGATATATTTTGGACATCATTCGTTGATGATACAGGTTGACGATAGCTTTTCGACTAGACTCACATGTGGAGTAGAGGGGGCATACTCAACTACCAGAGATATTGAGGGAGAGATGTGGAAAACATCCCTGCCATAGCCTACTAGCACTCCCTTCATGGCTCCAACTGTAGGTTAATGATTACCTAGTTCAAGAGGACCCGGGATGCTATGAGGGAAGACAATGACAGTCATTCACGATGATTCTAGGGGTCGCACAATAAGGAAAGGGACTTATTCCTTAGAGGTCCTTAGTATCCCACAAGATCACCTGGTGGAGTATTGACTCCAGGGGTTTTTGATGTCTACTAAGTCAGTCAAGAGGTGAGTGGCACCCTTGGAGCATGTGGTTCATCCTGAAGGGAACGTCGCGCAAGAAAAATGGAAAGAGGTGAGTGGCGCCCTTAGAGCATGTAGTGTGTCCTGAAGGGAATGTCGCATTGTTATTTAATAATTGGATAAACCTATATGGCTTTAGGACAAATAACGTTTTAAGGAAGATTTGAAACCTTTCCCTTAAAAAAAAATGTGTCGCCCAACCTAGGAAAATAAGGTCTAGGTCTAAATTTTACTGGTGATAAAATTTTATCTCTCTCTCTCTATATATATATATAATAAATAATAATGATAATCTTCATTAATCTTATGACAAGAAGGGGGTAAGCAATTAAATTGATTTATAAAATATTTTGAGATAAAATTTAAAAGGGGGAAATAATTGATTTACTTATTATGCTAATTAAAATTTTATTCATTAGAAATAAAAAGGGAAAAGGGTAAGTTTCTGCACATGCCTTTTTGAGTTTAATTAAAAAGGGAAAAGGGTAATTTTTTGCACATGCCTTTTTGAGTTTAATTAAGAAGGAAAAAAGGGGAAATCTGAAATAATTAGGAAACTAGGGAAAAGCGGAAACCATAAAAGAAAGGGGAAACACTAGAACCATTTAAGAAATTTCTAATTTAAACTAAACTAGCAAATTAATAATGGCGAAAGTCATTAAAACCTATAAGGGAATTTGGGGACACCTAGGATTGATTCTAGGAGTGACTCTAGGTGGTTAAGGGAAATAAGGGTAATTAATTAATTAAATAAATTATTTTTTGGAGGAATGAAGGGGATGGGTGACACATGTACAGGGAGGATTTTTATGAATTAATTTATTAAACATTAAATAAAATGGGATTTTGGGAAAGTAGGGGACTTCGAAACTCTATATAATGGAGGGAGGAAAATGATGATGGGGTATTTTGTTTGGCATAACATTATGCTGCAGAAATATATACTTGGATGAATTAGCTTGTGGGAGTTGGGATACCCATATCAGTGAGGAGTGGTAGCTCGGCCTTGCAAGGAGAACTAGGAGCTAGTTTATTCTCTAGATAGTGTACATGACCCGTTTGCAACTTGGGGGGCTATTGGGGAAGAAGAGTACCCCTAGCATTGGCTGGGAGGTACCGATGAAGTCTCATCAGTCGAAAAGTAGGAGTTGCATAAAGCGCGCGAGACATCAACTCGGAGTGGGCGATTGGGAAATGGTACACTTTCTTTATTTTTGCATGGTAGATTGTTAGTATGATTTATTCTTTTAGATATGCATGTTTAATTGTGTAAGGAAAGTGATTGTCTTAGCATTCTAGTTGACAACTAGATTTTTTCCCTCGCCTTTAGCTCAATGATTGATTGAATCCCATGGCCTTCGATTCTCAACATGTCTTGACTTCCCTTTGGTGTATTAATTTGTGTTGATTGTGGTTGTTTTTTCCTTTCATCCCTAGCTCATTAGTCTTTTCCTGAGCAGTCGACCAGGAGCCTGATCTATGGTCGTCACCTTGGTGTTAATAGACCTATGGATCTCAACTCCCTGCTTTTCTATGCATGGATGATGAGCGAAGGACGTTCATATCAACAGTCCACCTCTGTTGTTGTCCTTTGTTGATTGTTTTGACTTGCGTCATCCAACGAAGACCTTTGTGTATGGATTTCCTTGCATCTTAGATGGTTTATCTCTACGCTAATTTTGTTCTCTGCGCCTTAAGGTATTAACCTTGGATATTTGCGCTCTCTTACTGTTGTCTGCGTTTTATTGTTTTATGCGTATGTGTTATTACACTAATCTCAACATTGGTTTGGTGTATGGACTACGATTTCTTTATTTTACTGACTAAGATTCCTTAGTTATTGACCGCCATTTCACTTGGTGACTGCGATCTACAATTTGATTTTTTTGTATGATTTTATAATGAGAAAATTACATTAAGGCGCCAATGTTTATAGTTTTATGAAGTGTTATCATTTTTTATAGCAATCGTGTGGTAGTTTACCGAAACGTTCTTGTTGTACATCGATTGTATTTGGCTTTTGGACAACAAGTTGTTAACTGGAATAGCCACTGTTTGCCTTAAATTTGACTGCGTTATATATATATATATATATATATATATATATATATATATATATATGCTTTAAACTCATTAAAGACATTTTGACAATGTGATGCCCTTGAGTGAAATCAGAATTTCCTTACTGTGTCGTGTCCTTGTTGATTTCCTGGTTAAGTGAAGGGAAATGGTATTATGGTGTCTACAATTTTAGTTAAGGGCATTTACGATTGTATTTAATGGTAATGTGAAATTATATCTCATTTATGTACAACGATTGCCTTTTTTTTAAAATGACAACAATCTAATTCCTATCTGGTGTGTGTGTGCATCGATTTACCAAACCTTAATGACAACATTGGCATTCCTTTCTGGGGTGGTTGTACTACGTTTGTCCCTTAATTATTGACTTTGTGTTTCTATTGAATGGCCACGTTTCCCCCTTAATGTGTAGCGATTTGGTATTTGTTTGACTGCGTTGTTGATGAGTGGATATGATTTTCCCTTAAGGGTGGATTGAGCCTTGTTGTCACATGGATACAAATTGCCTTTATTTTGATTGAGTATGTTGTCGACTGGGCACATTTTTTCATTAAATTTGTATATTGTGTTGCTGATGTGTGGAATGAATGGTTAACCTTAGTGATTTCAATCGAATGGTTAATTGAATGGTTAATCTCATCAAATTTATGTATCCCTTCCTGCACAGTTTGCATTGATTTATTGTTGCCGAATAATGAGCATGAATTTATAGATAAGTAGCACAACGAATTGCCTTTAAATTTGATTGAATTTTGTTGTTGATTGACCACGTTTTGCCCCTTAATTACTGACTGTGTTGTTTCTTGAATGACCACATTTTTCCATTTAATTTTGAGTTCTTTTGTTGTTGAATGGGAACGATTTGCCACCATTTGTGTACTGCGTTTTGTTGATGTGTGGTACAACAATTCGTCTTTAAACTGTGGTTGCATTGTTGTTGAATGACCATGAGTTGATCCTTCTGCATTTTTGTATTGTCTTTTATCCTCCAATTTGAGTGTACCCATTGTTCTCACTACCCAACATAATTGCTACAATGATGTCTCGGGTCCATTAATTGCCAACATAACTGCTACAATGAGTTAATGGACAACGAATTCCTTCTTAATGCGTATTTTCCATAGTGAGTTAAATGGTCAGCAGTCATGTTAATTTCCTTGTTATCTGCCATATTAATTGTTATGTTAATTTTCATATTAACTTCCATGTTATTTTCCATAGCGAGTTAAGTGTCAGCAGATTCCTTCTTATTAATTAATTGCCACAGCGATTTAAATGGCCAACTGTCATGTTAATTGCCTTGTTATTGCTATATTTATTGTTATGTTAATTGTCATGATAATTGTCTTGTTATTACTATATTAATTTCTATGTAACTTCTATGTTAATTGCCTTGTTAAATTGCTAGAATGATGTTAATAGTTAGTAGTTTCCTTCTCAATGTTAATAGACAGCTAGTATTGTTAGTTCGATCAATATAGCTAGACTACATGTTGAGATTTAATTGTTCATAAGTGTTATAATGGTAGCATTCTACTTTAAGATTGATAATGTTGTTATTTAAGTTAATGGCTAGTTGGATGGAGATTTGGATCATTATAGAATTGTCCACTTAGGTTGTAATATTGACTAAAATTAGATTGGTGAGTAAGACTAGATTGCCAATTTTAGACTTGCTAAATTGATTATAATTGAGGTTAGATGGTATTTATAATTATAGTTCTAGTATTGATTACTTAGACTTTCTAGATTGATTGTATTAACGATAAATTAGTGGGTGCATTAATGACTATTTGTAACTTAGACATGCCCCGTTTAGAATGGAAACCCATGTTAAAACAGATTGTAATCATTGACTAGTTTGGACTAGGTGATTGTTTGGGTCGTTGGTGATGTCATGTATTGGATTGTGTCATCCCTTGTTGTCGTCCTCGGGCATTTCGTCAACCTGTTCTTGGGTTTGGGTGTGGTTTTCTTATCGATTTGGGATCCTAGCGCGTCGGATTATCTAGAGTCATTGGTCTAGATAGATCATGTTTTCGCCAGGGTTATTGATGCATCCATCACCTGGGAATGGCATGATTCCTACTGAGGATATCATGGCGCACCCTATGGGATAGCGAAAAATGAGAACTTTGCCAGAGTTGGTGCGTTCTGTGTGAATGTTGTCGAGCACTGCAAGTTTATTTGGCACATGGGTTGAACGCCTTCAGGTGTTTGGTTCACATGCCTTGAGGTTCTAGTATTGTTCATCAAGGTCATTTTGTCAGGAAGGGATGTTGGCCTTTAATCTTGTAGGTGTGTCTTGTTTGCGTCGGGCGGGTAGTCATTTTCTCCTTGTTGTCTATGCATGTTTCACCCATTTTTCCTTGTGCCCATGTGTGGTGTCATAGTAGCCTTTTTCCTAGACTACATGCTTTCATTCGTTGTTAGTGTGTGGTTAACTGTTGTTTCTATCATCTCTTACCTTTCAAACAAAAAAAAAAAAATTGCACTTCTGCTTCGCTTGTAGTCGTAACTGAGGGGTCGTCATAGATTATGATTTGGTATTGTTGAAGTGTATTAAGATGGAATCATAGTGTTGAAGAAAATAAAATAATTAAACCGCATAAGAAATCAAGATCATAATTTAACAAGAAAGTCCCAAAAATTTGATTTTATGGCTTTTGAAAATGGAAAATTATTTTTTGCAAAATGATATTGAATATTCATTGAGGGTGAAGTTTTCTAGTTCAAGGATGAAGGGTAATACAATAGTGTACTTGAGTTATTTTCAAAGGATAAGACAATAAAAATGGAAGAACATGTGAAAATATGGGATTGGATGACCTTTAAGATGATGGATTGGATAATATTCCCTAAAATGAACATATAATGGATAAGATATATTCAAGTTTTAACATTACAAAATGAAGTGTGGAATAAAAATAATTTGAAAATTAGTAAGGTCATGGATGAAGAGCTAGCATGGGTAACATCACCTCCCTTGTTTTACTATGACAATATCAAGGATCATGGTGCAATTCTAGAGGGTGAAGATGAAAAAAACACCAATTGTGAACTTAAGAATGGAGAGACTCTATGGGACATGCCCATAAGTGAAAATGACTTAAATAAGTAGTTTGATGTTCGTAAATGTGCAAGTACATGGGAAGAAAGAAGAAACCCTATTATTTCTATAAGTGAAGAAGGAAACAATTATATTGTATAACTTGTTGATTAGTCACATAATTGACATCTTTTGCTATCCTTTTTCCCCTTATTTTCAATCCTTTTTTGCTTACCTGTAGCCCTGTATTAGTCCATTTTAATGCTCAAATGAGGGATTTAGGTTCAAGGTGTTTTCCATGGAATTTATTTTAGTATTTAATATGAATTTATGATTAAACATTAGAAAAATGATCTATTTGCATTTCTCTTTGAAAAACAGATTAGTTTGTTGATTGTTGCAGGTTTAGTTGACACTTGTAGAAGATCCATACTAGAATATCCACAAAATGGGTCTTCAAAATTTTTGGTATAAGGCATCATCAGGTTGAAATAGACAAATCCACAAAAAATCGCAACCTAGAGCATAAAATCATGAATCCGGGTGTCTATTTTCCTTGTTTTTTGAGAAAATAAAATATAATTTAGAAGTTTTTAAACTCCC
Source organism: Picea engelmannii (assembly GCA_009831015.1). NCBI lineage: Eukaryota > Viridiplantae > Streptophyta > Pinopsida > Pinales > Pinaceae > Picea > Picea engelmannii. The sequence continues at coordinate 106,533 of ML783152.1, read as the reverse complement.
GGTAAGCAAAACTATTTTTTATTTATTTAGAATTTCACTTTATAGTAAAAACAAAACTTGTCATGAATTTTGTTAGCTTTCTATTTATTATTATTATTATTATTATTATTTTATTGAAATTTGATATATAAATTTAGCGATTCTTTGACAATATGTTCCTTAAAAATGAAGGAAATGATAATGAGTTATGTTTATTGACGTCAATTTACTCATTATTAAAAAAAAATTTATAAAAAAAGAAATACGTTGGAACAATCCAAATAGACTCTATTAATGTATGACTATAGTTTTGAAGACACCAGATGAATATTGTAACATCCCACTCTGGCGCACTGAGAAAACTTATTCTTTGAAGACACTTGCTCGCAAGTGATCTGGACTATTATGATATTAAAACATTTGTCCTTGATTATGATGTGTTATGGTAGATGACATGATGTTTTACTGCACTGACATAGACAGGTGCTATTGACTCGGTTTTACTGAGTGTGCAGGGTTTTGGACCTTGAGGATGTAGAGGCCTCGACGAAACCCCTTGGACTCTGGATCGAGTCAGGGAGTGTGCTATTGGGGTTTGATTTTTTTACTGTGATTTTAGTACATTTGATTAGATGATATGATGTAGACATGTTCTGACATGATTGTTGATGATGCAGGCTGACGATAGCTTGCCGACCAGACTCACATATGGAGTAAAGGGACCACACACGACTACCAGAGAGGTTGAGGGAGAGGTGTGGACATCAGCCCTACCACAACCTACTAGCACAACCTCCATGGCTTGAACTGTAGGTTAACGATTACCTAGTTCGAGAGGACCCACAATGCCATGAGGGAAGACTGCGATAGTCACTCGCGATGATTCTAAGGGGCGAACAATAAGGCAGGGGCCTTATTCCTTAGAAACCCTTGGTCTCCCACAAGTTCACCTGGCGGAGTGTTGAATCCAGGGGTTATTGATGTCTACCAATAAGTCAAGAAGCAAGTGGCACCCTTGGAGCACGTGGTGCATCCTGAAGGGCACGTCGTGCAAAAGGAACAAAAGAAGTGAGTGGCACCCTTGGATCATGTGGTGCATCCTGAAGGGCATGCCGCGCAAAATAAATAAAAGAAGCAAGTGGCACCCTTGGAGCACATGGTGCATCTTGAAGGGCATGTCACACAAAAGGAACAAAAGAAGCGAGTGGCACCCTTGGAGCACGTCGTGCATCCTAAAGGGCACTTCATAGAAAAGAAACAAAAGAGGCAAGTGGCACCCTTGGAGCACGTGGTGCGTCCTGAAGGGCACGTCACGTTGATGATGATAGAGGGAGGAACCTAGATGGCCCTAAGACAAACAACACATTAAGAAATTTTAAAACAAATTCCCTAATTAAATGTCGCCTAGTTCAGAATCTAAGTTCTAAGTCAAAAACTTCTCTAGGGGTAAAATTTTGTCTAACCTTAAGAAAAATACCCTATAAAAATAAAAAAATAAAAATTTAAACTAAAAACCACTTAAGTAATAGTTTAGTCTTCATAAAAATTTTGGGGTAAAATGAAGAGAGTAAGAATTTAATTAAAATCAGTGGATTTAAATTTGTAAAGAAGAATTTAAATTATTTAACTTGTGAAAGTGTAAAAGACATTAAATCATTAATAAAAAGGAAAAGAGGTTAATTTGCGCAGCTGCCATTTTTGGCTCTAATAAAAAGGAGAAAGAAGGGAATAATAAAAAATTAGGAAACTAGGGAATGGAGGTGGCAAAAAAAGGGAAAGAGGAAACTTATGATAAAAAGCGAGGTCAACTTAGTAAAGAATTTGCAATTAAGAACCTTCTAAATTGAACTAAATTAGCAACTTCATTTTAGGGAAAGTATTTAAACCTATAAGGGAATCTAGGAACACCTAGGAGTAAATTTAGGAGTAACTCTAGGTGGGTGAGGGAAATGAGACAATTATTAATTTAAAGAAAATAATTATTGGAGGAAAGTTGAGGATGGATGACACTTGTACGAAGGAGAATTATTAGAAGATTTTTATTAAAACTTAAATTAAATGAGATTTAGGGAAAATAGGGAAGTTCTAAAACTCTATAAAAGAGAGGAGGGAGGAGGAAGTAAGGGATCGACTACTATCATAACATTACGCTGCCGGAATTGTGACTTGACTGATTACTTGTGGGGAGTTGGGATTTTCCAGCTCGGATAGGAGTGGTAACTCGGCCTTGCAAGGTGAGCTAGTAGCTAGACGTACCATCTGGATAGTGTGTGGCCCCTTTGCGGCTCGGGGGGCTAAGGGGGAAGCAGAGTACCCCTAGCGTAGACTGGGAGGTACTAGTGAGGTCTCGACGGTCGACTAGCGGGAGCGGCAGGAAGCGCGCGGACATCATTCCAAGCGGGCGATTAGGAAAAGGTACGCTCTTTAATTTTGTAGAGTAGATTCGCTTAAGACTTACGCTTGGTTGGCTTGTTGATTGAAAATGGATTGGATAAACTTACTCTGCATTTTATGCATTGCTGAACAATTAAACTTACGTAGTTGGTTGATCTCTTCGCCAATAAGGGTGTTTTCCCTTACTTTTCCCTAGCTTCATCTTGGACTTATAAAAGAGCTTCCACCCTGCATTTTGGAACCCTTTCCCTGACAGTTTATCTACACGCATCTTGAGTGTTTCCTCTACATTTATTCGCATGGTTCCCATTGATCATCACTTACCCTATTTTTTTTATTCTTTTCTTCAAACATGTCTCTTCTTGGGGCATTTTTGGACCTCTGCAACCTTTTTATTATTAGGCATACCAATCTTAGATCTGGTATATTTACTATGTGAACCCTTGCTACCACCTTGCGTTAGCCTTGGGATTGATGCTTTTATCTTCTGTTCAAGGACCAAACCTTCTCCTAGATCTACTGTGGGTTGTTTTTGTTTGTAGTGTTTCATGCTTGTCTTTCTCCTTCTAGTTTGTGTTTGGGTCGTGCATCTCAAAGGGAGATGATGTCACATTTTGGGTGACACAAATGAGACTGGTTGTGACTAAAACCTTGCCAGCTATAACCTCTTTTCGTAGCCTCTTCCTCCAGCTTTGGGTTTTGCATCCTCCCTTCCTTTCTCTGAGAAATGGGGGCAGACTCCGAGCGTAGACTCGTATCCTGGGAGTTTTTCTTAAAGTGCACTTCTCCACCTTGTTCCCACCTCACTCACATTTCCCATTCGTTTTGTTGGACGTGCAGACTGAGGCGTCGTCCCCATGGTCAGACGGTTTCGCTCAGACCCAGTCTGCTTCGAATCCTCTGAATTTTTTCTTCTATGTCTCAATTGTAGTCGGTGCCTAGTGGATGGTATTACCGATGCCTTAATTTTTTCAAATATTTTAGTATAGCATTAACCTCGAGTTATTCTGTCAACCGTTTTTACCAATTCCCTATTCATTGCTTGGGTATTTTTAGAATTTTAGAGTTAACGCTGAATTAATCCCATTCTTTTTTTGCAATTCGTACTTCATCCCAGTGCGGTGTGTACCTCCACGTCTCCTCTGCCATCTTGAAGTTGGGACTGAGAAATGAGTGCTCCCTCATTTGCAGATTGTAGTTAGCTCGCCTGGGGATCTTCCATGTGACCTCTCTAGCACCTTGTCTCTTTTTCCATTCCCTTAGATTTTGCCAGTCGAAACATTTCATGTTATTGAACTTAGCAGTCTTCCAGTTTCCAGAATTAAATGTGGTGCGTCAGTTTTATTAGTAGAACTTTGCCCTGTCCTTGTTTGTCATTCCTTGCACAAATGTATTGTCCGCCTTAGGTCTCATATAAATTATGTAATGTTTAACTTCGACACATATTTCCTTATGGTGTTGGGCGACAATTCTCCCTAATCCCTCACGGCAGCAAGTTAAATGTCTGTAAAGATAATGGTTTAGTCATTGCCTAAGTTTACCCTCACCCCGAGACTTTACCCTTACCTGGCAGTGAATGGTATCAAACACCTGTCATTGCTTAAATAATAAATACCCGGTTATTTCTCATGATAAATGCCCGACAACAAATCTTTAACCGTTTTCTTTAGCAGATAGATTGCTTGATTTCGGGTAGATTTGGTTCTTGTTGGATTTGTAGAACAACCTCAAACTTTGTAGTCAATTTGGACCACATTCACTGGCATTTTTCAGACCGCCATTGAATTTACCGCCTACAGACTTATAAAAAAAAATTGTTGATGAACAACGATGTAGAGGTCATCTCCCTTAGTGTACAACCTGGGATACAATCCTTGCTTCCAAAAGGTAGATTGGATTTCTTTTATTTTACTTAATAAATATCTCGTTCTTCATTTCTCTTTAAATAATAATATCCTTTATTTCAGTTTTTATTATTCTATCATGATTGTGGTGCATCGAATTTACACATGATCTACCGTAGAGTATATTTCTTTATTATTCAGTATGATTGAAGTATATAAACATTATAAAATTTGATTTAGATATCCTTGTATGGCTATGAAATGGTTAAGTTATGATGGGACAGTATATTTAGAGTCCAGAAGTTTTTTCTTTATTAACTTTAGTGGGATGGGAATTTGGGTAAAGGCTGATAAGATGTACATAATCTGCCACTGGGGACATTGTTACATACCTACCATGATTATTAGATATCGACTTAAAAATAGAATTTTTATATCAATAAAAATAATTTAAGGAAAATTAATTGAGATGGAACCATGAACACCTTACAATTGAACTTGCGCAGTGAATTTCTTTAAGACTAATTGATTTTATCCCGTTAACATTATGCACTTTCGACATGCGAAGTCAAGCTCGAATTGGAGGTTGAACGGACTGTGTTAATTACCTTACTTGCTAAATTAATTGTCTTACCTTGTATTTGATTGAAGGTACACCTCCCATGCAATACTGGAACAGTAGTGAGTACCTTAATAAGTTAATAATGTTTTACTATCACATTTTACTTTAATATAGATAACCGTGTTGTTGCAATTCTCGATGGTTATGTTTTTATCCTTAGCTTAGAAGGCTTGTTCTGCTTGTGTCAGGCGGGTTGTAGACACGTCCAAGTTCCTCAGAAAAGTCGCCATCCCTGAGACCTTAAATGGTTAAAATCGATGGGAACCTGGGCTTGAGCATTGCATATGTGTCTTGGAGGTCCTAACCATTGCAGGGTAGGATGGGCGGGTAGTCAGTCTTACTTATTTGTCGCTTGATCGTCGTTAAATGCATGAAGTTACTTGATCTGTGTCTTAGGTCGTCTTGTTGTGTTCATCGTGGTTTGCGCCTTGTTCGTCATTGGGTGGCAATGCAGAGTCAAATCTGTTTATTTCCCTTGTACACACGCGCACACACACACAAAAAAGGGTAAAAGAAAAAAAAAATTTACTTGTTATATGGGGTTCGTCGTCGTAACGAGGAGGATCGCTATAAATATTATAATTAATACAATTTTTTGAATTTGACCAATCTGAAAAATGTTGTATATTTTAACACGTTTATATTGACACCATGTAACTACCTTAATTTTTATTTAAAAGTAAAAATATAAAAATACCCTTTTGAAGAGGACAATGAAAGGTTTCGTAATATAAATTTTCCATAATTTTTTATCATGTATTATTGCAGATATTGATTTTTCATTTTACTGAATCATTATGTCATCTAAAAATAATATGCAGACATGATTTTATAAAATTAACTAAAATTATTGAAAAACAATTACATTGAATACAAATTGTATCAAATGAAACTAGATTCAATTATGCAAATGTTGGTACTAGTACCAAATCCATACTCACATTATTTAAAGGAGTCATCTCCTTCCTAAGTTGGAGTAAGCTAAAGTGAACACATAATTTTTTGAAAAGTGACATAGTTGCAGGTTTTTGACCGAACTAATAGTTCACCAAAAGTTAGTATTTTTCGGCTGAAAGCTAGTTTTAACAGAAAAATGAACTTTATATTTAAAATTGTTGTTATATTTAAAATTTTAGTAATCTTCTCTTACTCCAAATCCCTACGGTCAATAAATCGATTTTACAAAGATATATTTCAGCAATAATTTATGCCATGGATCTAGAGGAAATTATGGATCATTTTGGAATCAAAGCCAATTTCAATAATATATGTTTGGCTAATCATGTTGGTTAAAGAAATAGATGTAGTGACCGTCATTTAATTTAAACTACCAGATAGTTAAAACAGAATAGTAAATTTGAAATTTACTAAATTTTTACTTAATCTAGCATATTCACTCCCATATTTCAATAAATAAAATAACAATTTACATAACAATTTGCATAATTTACATAACAATTTAAATACCTCGCTCTGATGCTATCGCTCCCTTC
>ML783152.1:82058-99198 GCA_009831015.1 Picea engelmannii | reverse complement strand
AGAGATTTGTGTTTGGGATTTACACATTGGACCGGGGTTGCTAGAGGTTTTGGGCTCGGAGGGCCAGGATATCCATAGATATCCTGGAGCTAGGTTGTTTTCCTAGTTGGCAGGGTGGACAAGAGGTTTTGGGCAATTATTTTTTGTGTTTGCAGGACTGGACTGTGTAGCAGGTAGCAAAAGGAAGGCAGCTGGGAACGGGAATAGCATCAGAATCAGGTACCTTGTTGAATTATGTAATTATTTATTCTGCTATGAATTTATTTGATGAATCTAAATTGTTTAAGTTGTTGGTAAGCAGATAGATATTATGTTGATTAGATATTGTATTATGCTGTTAAGAAATAATTGCTCATGAAGATAACAATGTTAGATATATATTTTTTGGGCATCACAATATATACAACCATTGATTTTTTCTTATACACAAAGAGTAGTGTTTTACATTCTAATAGTGAAAAGAGGAGACACTGTATTTTTCTAATTCCCTAATTGGTATTTGTGTTGACGAAATGGACACACAATAAGATCATCGTTTTAGATCAGTTTCCCTATTACCTTCTATATATCTCCCTCCACGCTTTACATAATCCTCTTATCTAGATATTTTTGTTCTAACTTTTTTAAATAAGTCCTTCAAATCCAGGTAATTTGAATTTCCTCAACCAACCACACAATACATTATGTTCTTAATCCCTTAGCTGACCAATTTAATAAATTGAATCTTAATGCATTTACTGGTATTTATAAAATCAATATGTTCTCTCACTTGGTCACCATACATATTTCTCACTCTCTTTCTTTTTCCCTAAAGATGAGAATTTTTTTTTCTCAAAACATTTCCAAAGCATAATATGGTTTACACAATTTTAAAATCCAAAATAAAATGGACTACTATAACATCTATGAAATCTTAAGTCAATTAAAGCCCATTATCCTACTTTTACAATCCTCTGATTCAATTATGTAGCCTACCCTTCATGTTCACTTGATTGTAATTTGAGCATTTAAGTTAATTAGTAATTTATAGACACCATGTTGCACCCCTCAACTACACATGTCCACTGGAATATGAAATAAAATTTTGTCTTAGTAAACAACAATGTCCTTAAACCTTACCATTTCACGAACCATACATTGAGTCATTGACCCTCTACATAACATTACCTACTATTTTATTTAACAAAGTTGTCTTAATAAATAGCAATGTCCTTAAGCCTTACCATTTCACAAACCATATATTGAGTCATTGACCCTATGCATAACATTACCTAATATTTTATTTAACAAAGTGCATAGTAAAAGACGAAAATTTTGGAGTTTCAAAGGTGGAATCCTACTTTGTAGCACTTATTTTCATAAAAACCCACTAAAATAACAATATGCAAGTTCTAGTCATAGACAAAGAACTAAGAGCTAGCTATAACTACCTAGATTAGATAGAAACATTCATAATTTCATGTGTTTCATCTAAGAAGATTCTTCATCTCAATGTCAATACTATTTGGGAGTTATTATCCCATATCTAACATAACACATATTTTTTAATATTCTATTATCTTACTTTGTTCTTTTTTTTTTTATTTACTCCTTCTATATTTAAAAATTAATTTTAATATTTGCAAATTTTAATGGAAAATGCATACATTTTATTTACATTTAATGTTCAATAATCCTTCTTTAGTCTTTCCCTTTACTCTAAGAAATATTTTGAATATGCTACATATTGTACCAAAAATATTAATATTTAAGAATTTAGATTTTTTGTTGTTGATGATAAGGATCAAACCATGGTGTCTAATTATTAAAATTAAGAGTAGATGATTCCTATAACCTAGGTGTCTTCTCCATCAAACCATCTCTATCATTTTAACATTTAAAAATTAATCCCTTTGGTTGTGAGAACATTTTGGATCATGGATTAATATTTCACTTTTCAAATATTTCTTTTACATGAAAGCATCCGATAGAGATTGTTTGAATTCAATGAATGATTGGTTCATTTGGTTAATAATAAAATATTAATTTTAATCTTCGTATTCAATGTTTTACTTTTGTTCTCACAAAGATTGAAATGCCTGTCGTGTAATAATGTTGATGCATACTTTGGCAATGGATATTAATGCCAGTTCATTGCTTGTGAATGTACAAATGAGTATTTTATATTAGCATACTTTTTAACGGGTGAATGAGAATGTTTAAGTAAATGTGAGGAGATGTTAATATTAATTTTATTAATAAGAGTCATAAAAATATTGCAATGAAATTATTTTATTTGAAAATTTTCCATCATTTGTTTCGTCTTGAACAGTTGAGGGTACAACACCTAAGTTCTTTGTAGCTTTGTTGAAGACCATGAAAATGTTTTTCTATAAAACACAATGTTACACAGAATGACCAAGTAGTTTTAAGGATGATGTATTCCATAGCATTGGGAAATATCTAAGTGTTTCTATTCTTTGATCTTGGTCTAGCCTAGTACAAATGATGTTCTATAGTGATGAGGATAAATAGAAATTATAGGCATGGGTGATGGAGATGAACAAAATAGATCCCAAGGGAAAGGCAATAGCCTTACTGGAACATCTAGTAAACCCTTCAAAACCTAATCCTAGGAGGAGGTACCTTCAAAGACAAAGCATGAAGGGTTGGAAGAAAATGTTGAACCTTTTGTGCAACAAGCAAAGGTAAACATGTTCACTCTTCCTGAGGAAAAGAAACAATAAAAGGTTGTTGGTTAGGAGAAGATGACACATTCCCTTTTGCAACAAATGTTGTTGGAAGATAAGGATAAAGAGCGTTTGGAAACAATTTATGAAACAATATGTCAAAAAGTTACAACATCATTCAAAAAGCACTTGTATTTTATAGAGGCTGGAAAAACTAATGCACATGCAATAGTTTGCAAGAACGAAAGGTCACCAACTCTCTCTATATTTAGAGGGAGATGGGAATTAAAAAATTGAAGGATAAGTTCAAAAAACAAATGCAAAGGGAATGTAAGCATGATGTATTTGATAAACTAAAAGAGGTTTAATTTTAATTGTAGAATATAATAGAACTTAACAAATAAAATAGAATAGTGATCTAAAAAATAACAAGTCTATGTATTGATTCCCCAATTGAGTGCTTGAGTTTTATTTTTTAAGTTGTTTGTTGAATTTTGTCTCCAGTTCCTTGACTTTACTTTCAATGATTTTATGCATTTTTTAGAACAATGGTTTTCTAGCTTAGTTCTTTGGAAAAATATTTCTAATGTTTGTATGGGCATTTATTTTTTATGGCCTTGTGTTCTATGAAATAGATTGTTTAAATGACTTGAATGGTTCTAGGTGTAATTGTTTAGCTATAATTCATCCACAATTATTCTCAAGGATTCAATTTCTTTTTATAAAGCCAAAAATATGGCCTTTGATGTTGGATCCAACATTGTGGTGATTAATTTATAAGGGGCTTTGGATTCTCCCTTCATGATAGAGTCTTTCAACATCTCTCATGAAAATTAGACCTAATTGAAAATTAATACTAATTAATGTATTTGATAAAATAATTTCTTTCATTTTAATAAAATAATAATATCATTATTTAAGTTTAATTGATAAAAATATTTGAAATTATTCAATTCACTTTTGAATTTTAACAATTTAAAATTTCAATTTTAATGAATATTTTATCACTAAATTCAAATAATTAAAAAAAAATCAAAATCATAAAAACTTTAAGCTTTCATTTTAAAACCCCACTCTACTTTTCTCTCATTGAACCAACTATACTTCTCTCTCCCTCTCTCATTACAATGAGATACATTTACTTAACATATTTACAATAATTATTTAATAGAAAATCTTTATAAATGAATTCATGTTATTAGTTGTTTTTTCAAGTATTTAAAGATATAAATGAATTAGACAAACTTGTCTTTTTTTATCATGTATAAAACTTTGATAAATCCCAATGAGGTATGGTTAAGGTATGCTTACAATGAGGTATGGTTAATGTATGCTTACAATGTTGTCCCATAGGTTGATTTAATTGTTTTGGATTTAGTTGTTATGCTATTTTTCAATATAAATGTTGTTTTTTATTTGAATGTGTTTATCATCTAATTGATTTTGTTTACTTAATGCTTAATCTATTTTCAATGTATTAACCATGGCTTTTGGAAGATTACGATCCACAAAGAAACACAAATAAATATAATGTGAAGTTCATATTTAGGTGGTTGGGTTTAATAAATCATCTAAGGTTTGGGTTCAAGGATACTGTGAAACTACACTCACTTTAGTGCTAGTGGGTTGGATTTTTAGTTGTATCTATCTTGAAAGCCAAATGTACTTGAGCCTTGATCCTAGGGTATTAAAACGAAACCTCGCTTGAGCAATGCTATGCAATTTGGTAATACATCTAAATTGCATCTTTGTCGTCTACAACTTCTGATGCATGCAATGAGTGAAAGCTAGTGTCATGCAATAACAAGTGTAAGAGTGAAAGAAAAATATACTTAAGCCTTGATTCCAAGGTGTTAAAACGAAACCCCGCTTAAGCCATCTTATGCAATTTGGAAATATATCTAAATTACATATTTTTCATATGCACCTTCTATGCATGCAATAAGTGAAAGCTAGTATCATGCAATAACAAGAGTAAGAAGTGAAGGTTGGTGTACCATGCAATACAAGTAAAGGTGTTCCTTGAAAATAAAAAAGAAATATATTTGATATGTCATAAAAAAAAAAAAAAAAAATGTATAATGTGTTTTCTGATAACATTTTTTTTAATAATGACCAAGTAGATGCAAAAATTCAGAAACACTTATAACATTAATTTAATATTACAATTGTATAAGATTTATCCTTTATTCCTCCATATATTTTAATTATAAATCAAATTTCAATTCTCTACATAAGTATTGTCCAATTATGTCATTGGAAAATACTTGACCATCACATACTTTAGTCTTCACTATAATTTACATATAAATATACATCAAATTTAAGATCTCTCATAAATAAAATTATACTTTATTCCTCAATATATTTTACACATAAATCAAATTTAAAATCTGTCATAAATAAAGTTGATCTTTCGCATATTTTAAAGAACAAAAAGAACAAAAATATTATAAAAACAATCACTCTTATAAACTAAACTCTAATCTTATGCGATTAACAATTCATTCTCTCTAGTTACATGTGCAATATCGGAAAAAAAAAGGACACTTTGAAGTATGCTATTCATTACATACATTTATATAATATATAAAATATAAAAAAAATGAGATTGTTGAAATGCAAAGAGTGAAAAGAAAGACGTTGAATTTGACTTATTTTGAAACTTACATAGCCTAGATATATTTATGGTATTGATGTCTATTGTCAATATAATTAGTAATGTTAATATGGGTTTATTTTTATCATATTTAGAGTTAATAATTTGAGTTAAGATAAATTTATAAATGTTTATGTATACAATCCATTGTTTTGATATTCTTTTATATTTTAACTGTTATAAACATAGAAATTATCGAGTATTACATTAAGTTATTATTACTATTATTATTATTGTTTTTTTAATTGAGTTAAAAATACAAAAATATACAATAAAAAAATATGATATGGCGTAATCTCCCATAATGCAAAATAAAATATATTTTTGGTTGGGTATTCTTCTTTTCAAGAAATTGTCCTATAGTACATTTTCTTTTAATTTGCATAAAAGAAAGCATTGTCCAGACTCAAAACAAATCAAAGAATTATTGAAAAGTGGAATAAAACATGTGATCCCATGATTTCTATGATGACCTGCTATTGCCATTATTGGAAAAATGATTTTGAAACCGACCGATCGTAGATATAATTCTAGGATCGATATCCATTGTCAATGGGATTATTATGTAAAGATGGAATTTTCACTAGATTTATTAATTCTCTAGAGTGAACATTGTTAACTCCAGAGAGACTCTCGAAAGCAGTATGATCATTGGTGTAGGTTTGGGAAACCTAAAGCTTGTGTCATGTCAATCCCTCGCGAGCAACAATGACTACCTTCCTTCTCTGAAGAGTGGTTTTTCTTCCAGTTCTTCTTCAAAATTTAGTAGTGGAAATTAAAATGCCTTTCCCAACCCACTCAAACATTCTTCGGGCCAATGTAAAGGTTCCAACAAGGGGAAACAAACTTTTGAAGGTAGAGCATGTAACAACAAGTCATGTTTTGGGGTTAGAAAATGGGAGCTATGGAAATGGAAAAATAGTCCAGGGAAATGGAAAACTTGTCAACCAGTTGACATGTATGAGTGTGATAGCTGACATGTATTATCACACTAATTTTCCCTAGGAATTCATCCAAGAATTCATCCCCATAGGACTGCAAATGTCATAAAAATACATGAGAAATAAATAGTATGTTGTTTCGTTTCATTGCAAAAAATATTTTCTTCCCGATCCCTGGTGAGAAACAATGACTATTGTCCTTCTCTTAAGAGTGTTTTATCTTCCAATTCTTTTGGAGAATTGAGTAGTGGCAATTAAAACAACTTTCCCAACACACTGGAACATTCTTCGAGAAAATGTAAAGGTTTCAACCAAGGGAAATGGACTTTTGAAGGCAGAGAAGGTAACAATAGGTCCGAACTTTTGAAAGCAAAGCAGGTAACAACAAGTTATGTTTTGGGGTTAGAAAATGGGAGCTATGGAAATGGAATCATAGTCAAGGGAAAGGGAAAACTTGTCAACCAATTGAAATGTATTATCACACTCATGTTTTCTGGGAAGTCATTCCCATAGGAATGAAAATGTCCTAGTAAAAATCCATGAGAGATACCAAGTATGTTGTTCGGTTTCATTGCAGAAAATATTTGTTTGTAATTGTCTTCTTGGAGGATCATAAATCAAATTAGAGGGAATTAATTTTACAAAATGCCCATTAATCAATAACATTCACAACAATAACAACTGCAATATTATCTCTCAAATGGAAAGATAAACTCACAAATTCCTTCTTGGTGAGGAGAGTATCTGCTAGATATTGTAACCATAAGAAATTTGTTTTAGGATATCTGCCAACACGACCATTGAAAAACTAGAAAGAACAAAAATATTTCAATAACTTCAAAAATCAATAGTCCAACTTAACCAACTCCTTTATTTTTCTTTTTTATGCATACCTTCCTTCCTACTTTCCTTGAGTTACATTCAACATCCTTCGATATGTTTCGGCCTGAATTTCAAAGAAAATGTTGTTTTGTTCGTTACCCAATAAAAACATATCTAAAAGGAATTTCGATAAATAAAGAGCGAGATTGGAAATACTATATACAAAAAAGTTTCACTTCAGTTATATTAATAGAACAAAAATATTCCCTCTAAATCAAAAAGCACACATATATGTAAAAGGTGTGATTTAATTGATGAGTTTTGATTTGGCAAAATTTGTGATGATTAAGCAAATTTTAAGTCTTCACTCTAATTTGGTTGTCAACGTATTTTATATTATATATTAGCAGTAACTCTGACGATCGATGGAATTATGAATGTATCCTTATATTGATAGAATGAAATGATTTATAGCCCTAAAGATCATAATTTAGGAGGTGAAAAATAAATTTCAGAAATTTAATTTATTTTAATTTCAGAAATTTGATATTCTATCTCTACACTAGGAGAGCTAAATATTTGATGAATAACCCAAAATAAAAGGGTTTTGGAGGTGAAAAACATTAATTTTTAATCTTATGCCCCTTATATTTTTGATTGAATGCTTTTGTTCAAGAAAACCAAGGTGCAAATGTTCTACATAAGATATTCAATTCAAAGAAATTTCTTTCCTTGCTACTGACATGCTACTAAAGTCACCCTTTGGCTAAGAAGCCATGAGTCGGGGGTTTCTATTTCACTAAAGTCACCCAGGACTTTCAGGACTTGCATCTATGCCTACCAGTTTTTCACAAGCACTGTTGCAAACAGGCACGAGTGCAAGAAAAATTATGTCATTGGAGAGACTTAAACCCTGACCTTATTTTCATTGACAACAAATCCATCATTGAAATATTATGCCTTTAGATTTAAATTTAAAGGAAATTGGATGATTGAGGGAGTTTTTAATGTATCTCTGCTTTGACAGAGTGAAATCTTGTGCTTAATAATGCCAAATAACATAATTTGGAGGTGAAAAAAAACTAATTTTAATGTTATGCACTTTAGATCTAATTTCAGCAATAATTTCGATGGTTGAGGGAATTTGATAGTGTATTTACATTGATAGAACAAAATATTTGATCAAAAACCTTAAAGATCATATTTTTGGTGATAAAAATAAGTGAATTTATTGCCATGGTTTCAAGCTGATTTTAAAATTTAAAGAGATTTCACTTGCCCACTTTCTTTGAAAGGTCCTCTTTTTGGGGATAGTTGGAGGATTAGGGACAGATGCAAATTTTTATGGTACATTGTTTGGTTGTCTTTGTTGGGTATGTGTTATATTATTTGCATGCGTGTGTGTGGGCGCGTCATATATGACAACTGCGTCTGACGATCCCTCGTACTAGTGCATTGTTTGTGCCGTGTGCACCGGGTGCTTTCCTAGGGGGGGTAGGTATGCCCCCCTAGTTATGTGCATTGTTCGGGGCAATGCCCCAAAATTTTGTTTTTGGGCGGTTTTTGCTATTTTTAGTGGTTTACTAAAAATAATCCTCGTTTTAGGGATTAGGATTTTGGTATCTACGGAATACCTAAAAACATTGTATATATTGTATAGTGAATGGTGAAATTCAATATAATGAATATAAGAAAGGTTTTCTTGGTTGAGGGTTTTCGGTATAAATCTCTGTGTACCATGTGAATGAGCCATTGATTAATTTATGTTTTGCTTAAGAAACTATATGCATTTCTTTAATTCATAGGTTTAAAACTTACATGTGGTATCAGAGCTCATTTTTGGCTTCAGAGGGATGTCTTTGTTATTGAGGGTTTGGCTCAGTCTTGATAGATCAAGTTTATCTTGGGTCTGTGATAAACCTAGGTTTTGTGGGAGCTTTTGCAATGGTGATTTGAGTGCAGAAAGAGGAATGAAAATCTCTTCTAAAATTGAGATAGAGAAGTTCAATGGTAAAAACTTTGAGCTATAGAAGCTGAAGATGGAGGACCTTCTTGTAGACAAAGAACAATGGATCGTTGTGGATCATGGTACACATCCTACTAGTACATTGTCTACTAGAACACATGCTACTAGTACACAACCTACCAGTACACAAACTACCAGTACAGAACCTACTGGTATGTCGAAGGGAGATTGTGAGAAGTTGGAAAAAAGAGCGAGGAGTACTATTCGACACTACGTAGCAGATTCGGTTTTGTTGAATGTCTCGGGAGATTCTATAGCCAAGGAACTATGGGATAAGTTGGGCAATTTGTATCAATCAAAGTCCGTGGTAAACAAGTTGTTTCTTCGAAAGAAGTTGTATCATATTAGGATGGAAGATGGAGATTATGTGACAGAACATTTAAATTCCTTTCATACTCTAGTAAGTCAACTTGTCTCTGTTAATATTACAATTGCAGAAGAAGATAAGTGTATTACTTTGTTATGTTATTTTCCAGACTCTTGGGATAATCTCGTTGTAGCAATTGGTAGTACCACTCAATCTACATTGAAGTATGAGCTTGTAGTTTCATCCTTGTTATCTGAAGAGATGAGGCGGAAAAACATGGATAGTCATAGCACATATGATTTATTTGTAATAGGTCATACCCAATATAGGAACCCTGGTAAGCCTTCGGGGTGGAGATCTAAATCTACAAGTAGATCTAAGTCTCAAGGAAAATATTTGAGGAAATGCTAGAAGTGTGGTAAAACAGGGCATTATAAGAAATAATGCAAGTCTAAGAAGGCTGAAAAACCAAAGGGATCTGATAGTACCTCTTCCACAGAGGCGAAAACCTCCACTGAAGAAGGAGGTGATGTTTACCTGGCATATACAAGTACACATACAGACCGTGATGTATGGTTGATCAACTCAGGTGCGTCATACAATACGACTCCTCACAATGAGTGGTTCTCTGAATATGAAAAATATGATGGCGGTGATGTATTCCTAGGAGATGACTTGACATCAAAAAGCTTTGGACGTGGAAGGGTTAAGTTGTTGCTAAAATATGGAAGGATTAGAACACTTCTTGGGGTTCTGCACATTCCAAAACTAAACAGGAACCTAATATCTGCAAGCAATATGGATGATGCAGGAGTGGATACTGTATTTGGAAAGAACACTTGCAAGATGGTACGAGGAGAAATGGTGTTGATGAGGGGAGTTTGGTGTGGAACTCTGTACAAGTTGTTGGGAAGCACTTATACTAATGGGTGTAACAGTTTTGTCGTCCCTGAATAGAGAAATAAAGAAGACAAGACCAATATTGTCCCTGGAAAGAAGACCATGATGTGGCATCAAAGACTGGGACATATTGGAGAAAAGGGCCTTCAAACACTACATGGTAAAGGTATGGTTGAAGGTATGTATAATTTCACTCTAGATTTTGATTTCTGTGAACATTGCATATAAGGTAAATAGAATCGAGTAAGATTCCCATCTGGTGCTACAAGAGAAAAGGGGATCTTAGAGTTGATACACAGTGATGTGTTTGGACATGTTCCTATTCCATCCCTAGGTAAATCTATGTATTATGTTTCATTCATAGATGATTTTTCAAGGAACACATGGATTTATTTTCTTAGAAATAAATCTTGGGTATTTGATAAATTTAAAGAGTTTAAGGCTCTAGTAGAAAATCAGACGGAGAAGAAAATAAAGGTATTGAGAGCAGATAATGGTGGAGAATTCTGCGGAAATGAATTCAAATAATTCTATAAGAAGTGTGGTATAGCAAGGAAAAATACCAATCCATACACTCCTCATCAGAATGGAGTTGCAGAAAGGATGAACAGGACACTGATGAAAAAATCAAGGAGCATGCTCAGCAGTGCCGGGTTAGGACAAGAATTATGGGCAGAGGCAGTGGGTACATCATGTTACCTGGTCAATCGATCACCTTCATCAGCGTTGGATGATAAAACTCCACATGAGGTATGGTCTAGAAAGAAACCCTCTCTTCAACATCTTAGAGTGTTTGGTTGTGATGCTTATGTACATGTTCCAAAGGAAAATAGAAGTTGTTAACTCCCAAAATGAACCTGTCCCTTTGGTCACATTTTGTGGTGGATAGCATGGCTATCGATAGTTTCCTCATTTAATTTTTGAGTTTTTATAGTTGCAAAACTTAGGTTTTGGTTTTTGTCTTAGAAAATAATATGACCCATAAAAGTCTTATTTTCAAAATTTTCATAATTCACTTTCAACAGCTAATGTGTGTGCAAAAAATGAGTGTTACCTGGGGAAAGTGGTGAGTTTCAGCAGATAGGGAGTGTCTTTCATAGGTCTGTGTGCTGGGGAAAGTGTTCAGTTCCAAAGTATCCAAAGAAGCAGTGTCGTGGGTCATGCGCTGGAGAAAGTGAAGACTTTCCACAGCTATGGAGCGGTTTTTACAAGGTCGTGCGTTGTTGAAAGTGAAGACTTTCAACAACTAACGAGGGTTTTCCACAGGACCATGCGTTGTTGGAAGTGAAAGTTTCTGCAGCTGAAGGGCATTTTCCACGGGCCGTTGGTTGGAGAAAGCGAGAATCACGTGCGCTTATCCACATTTCAAAATCAAATCATGATGTGATCGACTTCACGCCATGCTATCAAGAGGACGCGCTGGTGAAAGTGGGTAATCATTTAAACTCTAGTTCCACGTCCTAGTCGGATTACATCTCGGATCTGGTTCAAAAAATCATGCTCCACAATCATGGCATCAGGGTTGGCAAGTTCGAATTCAGTGTTGCAGGTACAGAGGATGTACTGCCATGCTGACAACATCAAATCAAGGCATTTTTTCCATATCACACCCTGTTCACGGAGGTCTGTTAAAGTTTCAAATGTTTCAAAACAGAGCCGACTCCCTAAGTTATTTCAACAGCGTAGAATCTTGGCTCGAATAACAGTTGCAAAGGTTTAATATACATAATTCTTGGGATTTTTGAGCTACAGAATGGCGAGGAGACGCAGTGGTTCCCTACTCGGGAGAGAGCTAGATAGCCTATCTTTTCTACAGACACATCCCAAACTCCAGAAACATTTTGTAAACGCAGGGTGTATTTAATTCATTGAGAGGTTACAAAATGGTTGCCACCAGTCTACAACAGAAGCTTTTGCCAAGACTTTTGATGGGAACAAAGCTCGTGTTGGGTCCATGGAAATTAGAGTAGATGAAGTTGTCATTGTGGCAGCAACAAACCTACCAAGGATGGGTCAGAGCTGGTTCAAAACCACTACTCCCAAAAATTTGGATTTCAGAGCCTATTTGAAAGAAGAGTTCAGGCACAAGACATGGAAAAAGGGTATGCTGGTTTCCTATCTAGAAGAAGAATGGCAGGAGCTATTCAAAGGTATCCAACTCTACATTACCTCGGAGGGCAGGTATGATAAACTCATGATGTATCACTTCAAACTCCTGGACCATTTCACAGGCAAGACTCCCCTCAATTTACCTTTTTTCCTACATAAGAGTTTGACTAAGGTTTCCAAGAAGATCAAGGCTCAACCCTTGAGCATGAAAAGTACTATGTGCCACTTCGGCCTCATAAAATTGATCATCCTGAAGGAATTGAAACATCAGGGAAGGAGCTGGGATCATTTTCTATTCTGGGAGGGTTTTGAAACACATAATCAACCTGCAAATGAACCAGGGAAAGGTTCAAAGAAACAATCTTCTCCTGAAAGCAGTTCAAGAAAAAGAAGGACCCTGCCAGGACCTCCAGAAGACAGAATTTCTGGAGTAAAGCCTCATAGGTCAAAGAAAAGGTTAAGTTTCGAAACCACTACAGAGCAGACCACAAAGTGTCCTACAGAGCAGAGTACAGACAAGAGAACTAATATATTAAACTTTCCCTATTCAGACTCAGAATCAGAGCAACAAGATTAATGCCCTGTCACCAAGAGTCATGAGCAGTCAACTGAGTGTGCACAAAACTATGAGGCTTTCACTCATACAGAAGAAGGAGAGACATCAAAAAGCTCCAAATCAAAGAAGTCTTAGAAAATCAAGCATCTGAAAGAGGTAATCGCTCAGCAAGAGGTTTTGGAACGGGTAATCAAAGAAAGGTATAAGAAGTTGTCTGAGAACTTCGAAAAAACCAATGCTTCATTTGAGAGATTAGCTAAGGAAAATGTTAAAGAGAAGAAGAGAAAGAAAAAGCTCACCAAATATTATAATAATCTGTGGTGGCTTGCCAAACACCTTAAGAGGCAGATAAGAAGATTGAAACAAAAGCAAGGACAAAAATCCCATCCAGGTCTGAAGGTACTTGCTCAAGTCGTTGTCAATATGCAAGGTGAGAAACAGGAGGCACACTGAGTTTTGATGAAACCAAAATTTTGAAGGTGAAAAGTCGTTTTGAGTGCAATCAAGGCTTTCACCAGCGCAAGGCGATATTTTATGACCCGTTAGCTGTTGAAAGTGGCGACTTTCAACAGCTAACCTGCGGAATATTAAACGAGTTAACTGTTGAAAGCTCAAAAAGTATTTTTTGAAGCCAAGGACAAAACAGATCATTTTGAACAGGTTATGAAGGAGTTCCAGAGTATCAATGGATTATCAGATTGCATGCAAAGGGCTCAGCATCAGAGGTTCGAGAGAATTTTGGCAACCATATGCAAAACAACTTCCTCAAAAATCGACCATGAACGTTGGGGAGATCCAACTGTCCAGACAGGTGTCCTGCCATGTTTCATCACATCGCAGATACCAGGAGCTGAAGGATGCAGATGGTGAATTTTGGAGATTGAAGACAGTTCGAGTTCTAAGTTTAGTTGTTAAGACTTTATTTTTAAGTTGTTGATATAGATTTGAATTGTTTTTATTAAATACAGATCCATGTTTTTAGGATCTGTAAAACTGTTTGTAAGAGGCTATAAATGCCCATTTTTTATATGAAATAGAGGTTCAAACTGAGAGATATTTCATGCCATTGTATAGACTCTTTTTGCAGAAATAAAGTGGAGTTTTCTTTCGTTTGCAATATTAGAATTGTTCATCTTTCATTCTCTGTACTTTAATTTCAGTTTATTTTAGTTCATAAAGACAGTTACCTCTTTGTTGAACTCATAGGCTTGAAATTAAAGGATTCCTTGTTGTCTTGTATTAGGCCCTACTTTAAATTGTATTGGCAAATCAAGAATAGTATTCTCCATCCTCTCTTTCAATTATTCGATCTGGTTATTGTTTACTGAAAGCATTGTATCTTTAGATGTGTGATGAGTTGTTTCTTATACAAATCATTGAAGAACCCATTGTCCCAAACACGTAAAAACCATTATTTCTAAGTTACCAAGCATCCTTAGCCTGCAACCCTAAGGAGTTTCTTGGAGTGCTAACAGAAGTAAGATGGATAAAAAGGCTGAAAAGTGTATCTTTATTGGTTATAAAGATGGTGTGAAAGGTTATAAGTTTTGAAATGTAGAAACGAAGAAAATTGTTTACAATCGAGATGTTGTTTTCAGAGAGGTAAAAGATGTGTCCAAATAGGAATTCTTACCAACGCAAGACAAACTTGAGAAAATAGAGCTTGAGTATGATGATGCAAAATCAAAATCATCTGAGGAAGAGGAAGCAGAAGAAGAAGAACCTCATACCCTAGTATTGAGGAGATTAGTGAGAGATAGAAGGCAACCAGAAAGGTATAGTCCACCTAATTTTCGCTCCAATTTTTCTTTATCTATTACTGATGATGATCCCAGAACTATCAGGGAAGTAATGAATTCAAAGGATAGTAAACTTTGGAAGAAGGCCATGGTTGAAGAAATGGATGCCTTGGATAAGAATGAGGCATGGGATATATTTGATTTTCCAGCTGGAAGAAAATATGTTGGTATAAAATGGTTGTTTAAAAAGAATTTTAATGCACAAGGTAAAGTGGAGAAATACAAATCTCGGTTAGTAGCAAAAGGTTATTCCCAGGTAGAGGGAATTGACTTTGGTGAGATTTTTTCTCCTGTTGCTAAGTTAACTTCTATTAGATTTATTTTATCTATTGCTACTGCTTTTGATCTTGAAGTGGAACAGATGGATGTGAAGACAACATTCCTACATGGGGATCTAGAAGAAAAAATCTACATGAAGCAGCCAGAAGGCTTTGTAGTGAAGGGAAAGAAAGAGCTGGACTATAAGCTAAATAACTCACTATATGGTCTGAAGCAATCACCTAGGATGTGGTACCAAAAGTTTGACACATACATCCTTGGATTGGGATTTGTAAGAAGTAGGGTTGATCACTGTGTATATTCCAAGAAGGTTGGTAATCACTTCATTTATGTAGTGTTGTATGTTGATGACATATTGTTGGTAGGAAATAGCATAGATGTTATCAAGGAGGTGAAATCACAACTATCCTCCAAATTTGACATGAAGGATCTCGGTGTTGCTAACTTCATTCTGGGAATGGAGATTAAAAGAGATCGTGCAAATAGGAAAATCTGGTTGAACCAGAGAAAATATGTTGAGACGATATTGTAGAGGTTTAATATGCATGGAAGTAAACCGGTCAAGGTTCCTATTCCTATAGGTGTAAAGTTATCTGCAGATCAGTGTCCCAAGACACAAAAAGAAGAAGAGGACATGTCTCATTTTCTGTATGCCAGTGTAGTTGGCAGTTTGATGTATGCAATGGTTTGTACTAGACTGGACATTGCACATGCAGTGGGAGTTTTGAGTAGGTATATGTCAAAATGATGGAAGGAGCATTGGACAACAATAAAGAGGGTCTTTAGGTATCTTCGTGGCACTACCAATTATGGATTGTTCTACCAAGGAAGACCAGGATTGGATAGAGTGTTGGACATACATGGCTTTGTTGATGCAGACTAGGTTGGAGATTTGGATCACAGAAGATCTACAAGTGGGTATGTGTTTAACCTATTTGGAGGAGAAATAACTTAGATGAGCAAAAGACAGGCTGTAGTGGCACTCTCAAGTATAGAAGTTGAATACATGGCAGCCACTCATGCAAGCAAGGAAGCAGTATGGTTACAAAGTTTGTGTCCAGGTATTGGGTTGGTACAAAAAGCAGTGAGATTAGATTGTGATAGTCAGACTGCAATATTCCTGGCAAAGAACCCATCTTACCATTCGAAGACAAAGTATATTGATGTACAATATCACTTTGTGAGAGACATGGTTGAGGAAAAGAAGGTGTTGCTGGAAAAGGTTGACACTTTGAAGAATGTTGTAGATTCATTGACAAAGTCTATGAGCACATAAAATTTCTCCTAGTGTAGAGTAACAATGGGCATTGTTGCCCTGGATTGTTGACTATACAATCCCATGGACCCCTAGATGCAAAGAAAACAGCAAGTGGGAGAATGTTGGGTATGTGTTATATTCTTGCATGTGTGTGTGTGTGGGCGCATCAGATATGACAACTGCGTCTAACGATCCCTCGTACTAGCGTGGGGCAGCGTGTCGAAAATTGTTTTTGGGCAGTTTTTGCTATTTTTAGCGGATTTTGTTATTTTTAGCGGTTTACTAAAAATAATCCCGGTTTTAGGGATTAGGGTTTTAGTATCTACAAAATACTTAATAACATTGTATATATTGTAAAGTGAATGGTGAAATTCGATATAATGAATATAAGAAAGGTTTTCCCAGTTGAGGGTTTCTAGTATAAATCTCTGTGTACGAATGAGCCATTGATTAATTGTTGTTTTTCTTAAGAATCTATATGCATTTCTTTACTTCACATGTTTAAAACTTAGACTTTCAAATACTGGTTTAAAGATACATTTTACCAGGAACAATACCCTCTTAACTGAGGAGAATATAGAGTTTTTAGACATGAATTGACTTTGCTCGTTAAAGTCAAATCCAATGCTTTTCATAAATATGTTGAATCTCTTTCTATTGGGGCACATGCTTATATCAATGTTTTAAAAGATAGAATTGTACCAAGAATTGACCAAGGTCCATACCAGAATTGGATTAGAACCAACATATTACTTAGTTTATTAACATGTTTACTAAAAACACATAATATTTGAAATTATATATATATATATATA
>ML783152.1:66074-79766 GCA_009831015.1 Picea engelmannii | reverse complement strand
TTGTTGATTTATTTAAATGCAGTTGTTTATAGGTTCACCCAGGATTGAGGGAACTCGGAATCGAAGAATGACCCGGAACTTTATTATTCGGGGTTTTCCGCTTTCCGGGGGGAATGGACTAGTCTCTCCAACTCCCCTAAAATGGCTAGCCAGAAGGGTAAGTCCCCCATTTCAAAGTTGACCCCACCCCAGCGATCCATCCCAAGCAAGCTATACGATGATCCTCCTATCCAGCCAGACAAGCAGTTCAAGTAAGGAACAGGCTCCTCACTATATAAATCAATACGATGTTGAAGTTTTTTTATTTTCAGAAACCCAAACGATAATGAGATTATACAGCAAACATGGAACTTTAGCAGGAAATCGTCATTATTTTCGCTGGACGAAAGGCTTACTATTTCTATGAGAAGCTATTGATTTCATTAGACTATTTAACCTGAAGACATATTACCTAATCCGAAGATATAGTTGGTAATCTTTAACAACATCGCACAATGTATTCGAAGAGTTCAAAGATTCCTCCAGCGAACCTCGCACACTGTATTCAAAGAGTTCAAAGATTCCATTTGACATCCAAGGACAGCGAAAAGATATATATAGGCGACGAAGAACATCGAAAAACTACAACTACAGCTATGTTCGAGGAAGAACATCGAAAAACTACAGCAAGCAAGTAGTAATGGCTTTTGTTTCTGTATCGCCGTTCGTTTCCAAATTGGGCCTCCAGAAATCGTTGATCACCTCCACGAACGATCTTACGGCTCTCTGTAAACCACTTTCAAATAGTCAAATGTTAAGGCCAAATAAATTTGTCACTCCAATAGCTACGAGCTTGAGCTTCACCGTCACAGCTGATGATACACAAAGACGCGAAGGCAACCATCATTCCAATATCTGGGACCATGATGTTATACATTCTCTCACGACGTCAACGTCTTATGGGGTATTAACCTTTATCTCATTTTATTCTTTTACATATTCCCTTACATTCATTGAGATTTAATCTCTGCCATTTCACATGTTAAAATCTGTAAGAAACAGAGGCAGATCCCAATTTCGGATTTCGGTGTTTGTAGACGCTAGACCCCAAAACAAAACACTCCAACGATTGTCGAATCACGAAATCACGAAAGAGGTGTGTGGCCCAGGCAATATCAGGTTTTGGGGTTCGGGGTTTGCTAACACCCGACGCACAAAACAAAATAAAAGGTCAATTGCCCATTAGCGAAATGCGAATAGGCTATGGGCCCTGCAATTTCGGGTTTCTGGTGTTGGGTAAAACAAAGGAACTCCGTCCACATTTAACAAGTAAGTCCCGAATGCGAAAATATTAACCTTTTACTCAATGTGCTTTTAAAATCACGCACTCCAACAAATAAATTCGGAATAAATGTGGAGCCAGATTCGTAATCGGTAAAAACCAAATAATTATTGTGTTTGCTAAAAAACGAATTTTATCAAGAGATAAAATGAGTTTACAAACTCAATAAAAAACATATATATATGCAAAGCAAACCTCCAAAAACATAATAACCAATTCAATTCAAAAAATGCTTTCAGTCTCTCGCTGATTACAACTTCGACTCTGGTATTTAAACACAGAAAATTGTCCCTTCTATATTCTAAAGGATTTTAATCAAGGCAGTTAGAGTCTAGTTGCTTGAAAGGTTGAGGCGGCCACCGTTTAAGCAATGTAAGACCAATTAGTAATTGGT
The DNA here is from genome assembly GCA_009831015.1 of Picea engelmannii. Classification (NCBI taxonomy): domain Eukaryota; kingdom Viridiplantae; phylum Streptophyta; class Pinopsida; order Pinales; family Pinaceae; genus Picea; species Picea engelmannii. The sequence goes on along the minus strand of ML783152.1, from coordinate 78,051 downwards.
GGTTGGCCCTCAAGTTTTGAAAGGTCAAGACTGCCACCGATACATTGTTTTACAAGGAAGCGGTGAAATGATTACTTTCTTACATACTCCCTCTTAATCATTTTAGAGAAAAACAAACTAAAACATGTAAAACAAAATTGTTGTAAATAATGCATTACATCTTGCAAACCCCAATAGTTTTTCTATGAATTTTAAATAGTTCGTTTCTCAAAGGTTTCGTAAATATATCTGCAAATTCTTCTTCAAACCTGCAAAACTGAACAAAAAATTATTTGTCATTTACCAGCTCTCGAATGAAATGATACCTTGTATCAATGTGCTTACTTTGTTTGTGAAAAACGTGATTCCTTGACAGTGCAATGGCAGACTTATTGTCACAGACAATCTGGGTTGCATCATTTTCGTTATGCAACAATTCATTTAAGACCCTTCTCATCCACACAGCTTGACATACAGCTGCATCTATTGCAACATACTCTGCCTCAGTAGAAGATAGAGTCACAATGGGTTGTTTCTTTGATGCCCATGCCACCGCTCCAGATCCAATATTGAACACATACCCAGATGTGCTCTTCCTATCATCAATGGAACCTACAAAATCACTATCAGTATATCCGATCAGTTCAAAGTTTAAGCTTGATGTGTATCGGATACCAAAGTCAGTTACTCCAACAACATATCTCACGATCCTCTTTCCTGTTTGCCAATCAGTACTCTTCGGAGTCTCCATGAATCTCGAAATCATACTTACAGCAAACATTATATCAGGTCTAGTTGTTGTTAAGTACATAAGGCTTCCAACTAGCCTCTTATACAGAGTTGGATCAACATATGATCCCTCATCATACTTGCTAATTTTAATACCAGTTGCCATTCGTGTTGCAGCTCGCTTGCAATTCAGCATTCTAAATCTTTTCAACACATCATTTGCATAGTTAGTTTGACAAATGAACATCATCAGATTGATCCACTTCAATTCCAAGAAAATATTTCATCAATCCTAAATCAATCATCTCAAACTCTATTTTCATGGCATCTTTAAAATCATTTACATATAAATCTCTAGTAAAAGTCAAGTCATCAACATACAAACAAACAATCAAAATTTTACCTTTCTAGTCCACCTTTGTATACAGAGTTGGTTCACTTGGATTTCTGTTGAATCCAACACTGATTAAGTATTCATCAATCCTGCTATACCAAACTCTAGATGCCTTCTTCAATCCATATAAAGCTTTCCTTAACTTGTAAACCTTATCTCTGTGTTTATCAATCTCATAACCCGGAGGTTGTCTTACATAAACCTCTTCTTCCAAATATCCATTTAAGAATGCAGACTTGACGTCCATCTAATACATGGTACATATTTTTTGTGCTGCAATAGCTAATACCATCCTCACAGTGTCAATTCTTACTACAAGAGCAAATGTTTCATTGTAATCAATACCGGGTTGTTGACTAAACCCCTGAGCTACAAGTCTTGTCTTGTACTTTTCAACTTCACCATCTGCATTCAACTTAGTCTTATAAACCCTTTTAACACCACTACTTTTCTTTCCTTTAGGTAAATTGACAAGATCCCAAGTGTTATTCCTTTCAATGGAATCAATCTTCTCATCCATTGCTTTTATCCAAACATCCTCTTTAGCAGCTTCATCATAACAAACAGGATCATAAGCTATAAATGCAAAATTTGAAGTTTGATCTACTTCTTCATTCTGATCATACAATTCTCTTAAGATTCTAGTCTTATGTCCTTTAAGTTTGTCTTTTAATGAATCTAAAGTGGGATTTGATTCATTACTTACCTATGAATCTAATTGATGTCCACCATGTCCAGATGGCTCACCATGCTCATGAGTTCTAGGCGTTCTAAATTGAGATGGGATGGAATCTGGTGCTTGCCTTGTTGGACTTATTGTTGCAAACGTATGTGCATGTGGAATCATATGTCCACCTCCTTCATCCTGCTCAGCTTCATCATCGTCTTCACGAGGTAACACCTCTCCCTCTTAAATTGATTTGTCAATACTTCCATCCCAGGCTTCAGCTTCTTTACATTGCACATATCTGTTGATTACATATTTCTAGGTGATGGGATTATTGAGTTTATATGCCCTAGACTCTTCACTGTATCCAACAAAGACACATCTCTCACTTCTGTCATCCAACTTCCTCCTCATTTCTGTAGGTACATGCACAAATGCAGCACATCCAAAAAGTTATGAAATAAGAAACATTGCAAGGCTTACCATCCCAAGCTTCGGGAGGTACAAGATCCCTCACTTTCTTGGTCGAACTTCTATTCAATATAAAAACATAGCAAAGAACTGCATCTCCCCAATATTCATTTGAAAGATGCTTCTCTTTCAACATGCTTCGATCCATACCCATGATGGTCTGATTCTTCCTTTCATCCACTCCATTCTGTTGTGGTGTATATCGAGCAGTAAACTGCCTTTTAATTCCATGATGATCACAAAATTCAATGAATTCATTCAATTTATACTCACCTCCTTTGTCAGGCCCAAGGATCTTAATGGTTCGACCACTCTCATTCTCAACCAAGGACTTAAATTTCTTAAAAACATCAAATGCTTCAGACTTCTGTTTCAATAGATACAACCAAGTCTTCCTACTAAAATCATCAATGAAAGTCATAAAATAAACACAGCCAGTTAAAGAAGGTGTTTGCATAGGTCCACATAAATCTGTGTGAATAATTTCCAATGGATCTTTTTCTCTGTAGGAAACACCTGAAAATTTTTTCTCTCTGTGATGCTTCCCAAGTATACAGCTCTCACAAGAGCTTCCAGGTTGTTGAATACATGGCAACCCCTTTACCATATCCTTCTTCTGTAACAGATCTAAGCCACCAAAATGTAAATGACCATATCTCAAATGCCATAACCAAAATTCATCTAAACTTCTAGCCTTATAGGCATTCAAAGAACCACTTAAATTATTTCTCATGACAAGTGGAAACATTCTATTCTTGGTCATCTCTACTCTTGCAATCAACTGTTTGTTGGGTAATTTATCATAGATAGTACATACTTTGTTGTTGAAGAACACTATGTACTTTTTCTCCAACAACTGTCCAACAGTGATAAGATTTCATTTTAAACCAGGCACAAAGTAAACATCATCAATATTTCTTCTTTGATTGTTCTTAGTGTAAACAGGAACTATACCTTTACCATTGACTGTAACTGTAGTGTCCCCAAGGCCGAGCCCCAATGTAAACTAAGATCTAAAAGAGATTATAAATATGTGTTATAGGCTGGTGAGCCAAGTTTTGTATAAGCTAGAAGGCTTATGTGTTTGTTAGGCCAAGAAGCCTAAGTGTTTGAAGGCCAGGAGCCTGCTGTTGTACTTGTATGTATGCATAATAATCAATAAAATATAAACACTTCCAGGTGTAGAGCGACCACGATGAATGAGTGATGGGGGACTGAGCGTCCACAGAGTGGGCAAGGAACTAGGGGCTGGAAGGTGGGAAAGGGGCTGAGTGATGAGCATAGGGGCTTAAACCTGGAAATAATATTTTATTATTGTTTCAAAAAGATATGTGCATCATATGGTTTTATCCTAAGTCCTTTTGGAAGGACACGTGATTTCCCAAGTGGCGGGAGGAAGGCGTATGGATGGAACGCATGCAGTTCCTAGGGTGCCAAGTGTCAACCCTGGTGCATGCAAATAAAAAAGACGAAGTAAGCCGTGAGGGGGGGTTCTCATCCATTCGATCCGACTATCCTGAGGGGGGATCAAGGGAAGTCGGTCAGTAAGAGACCCTCATGTAATTTTGATACATAAAATAAAGCCTGTGTTTGTCCTGAAGAATCCATGCACAGCCTGTCCAGTGAGCATGGAGTCTGTGTCTATTTCTGAGAAATTTCATGTGCACATTCTCTAAACAGGAAGCCTGTGTTGGACCCGAGTGGAAGAATCCTTGTTTTTTTGGGAAAAGCTGAGCTAGCCTGTGCATGGAACCTTGTTCCGAAATAATGACCGTGAGATCATCCTCTGACTGCTGAACCGGTTTGAGGAGCCTGTGTCTATTTTCCCCATGGGTTGTTGTGGCCACGCAGTTCTGGACTGCGTGAGGCTTGTTGGCCTGTGAGCGACTCCTCCGGGTGAGAGAGTGCGCAGAGGAAGGAGAGAGCTCCTGGAAGGAACCCTGTAGCTGCTACAGAGCCCAGAGACTTCTGGTCCGGTCTGTTCCTATAACCCAAGGTAAGGGAGACTAGCAGCCAAAGGACTGTCCAGGTGACAGAGAAGGTGCATTCTCCTGGGGTGGAACAGGCATGTGGGGAATGAGGGTCTGTGGGCAGTGAGCATGGGAGATTCCTGGGAGAGAATTCCTTCCTTGTGATGTTTTCCCTGTAACCTCAGCCTGAGCCTGGATTCCTTGCCCTGGGGTGGAGCTCAGTTCCAGCTCAGGGGTGACCCACTGTGAGTTGAGTAGCAGTTCGGTCTACAGCTGGGAGGTTCATGGAAGGCCTGCATTTGGTTGGTTATTTCTATACCTATTAAAAGATAAGTATTTGAATTATGCTTTGATCATGTTTTGCATGACTGAGCTGTTTATGTATCATGTTTTCCACTGTGTAAATGAATTATTGTTGAATGTTATGGCTTGTTTAATTGTAGCAGTAACTTATATATTTTACTCTGAGATTTATGTGTCTTTAATTGTTTAAATGCATGTTCTTATAATTCCAGTATGAATTATGTAAAAATCCATGTATAGAATGGTAACTGAGAGGTTTGGAAACCTCGGTAGTGAAAAAGTACACTACAAAGTGGTATCAGAGCCAAGGTTTTGACACTGAGCCTAGATGGTCCAGTTGAGTGGTCTTTGGACCAAGGGTGAGAGGAGAAATTGTGTTTGGAGGACCAATTTCAGACCCTGGTATGGCCCGAAGTGTATAGGAGTTACTTAACCATGCCTATAAGCTCAGGAGGTGTTGTGAAACCACAGCCAGTGTGGTCTATGGCCATGGGAAGACAGGTCTTTCCACCAATGGTGTTAGAACCATAGGATCTGTTCAGGAGGGAAGGCGAACCCTTGTAACCGTCAGATCTGGAGAATGTGCACAAGGTTTAAAGCCTTTGGATATTACAGAGGGGATTGGAAAATCGCGATACGTGGAATCCCGATTTGGTTAGGAACGGACTGAGCCGTCAGATCTCAGTCGGAAAACCTGACAGCCGTTGGATCTGTCAGGGATGCCCGAAGGTTAAACCTTAGTATTTAGGGGCGAAAGCTCCAAAATAGTGAGAGAGAATCTGAGCCGTATGTTTAGGGAAGAACGCCTGTCGCGTGATCGTCCAATTCGGAGATCCAAACACCCGCACTCACGTAGGTGAGCGTTTTTTGACCTTGCACCGGGCGAAGTCCCGAGATTTGATCTAAGTCGTCCAACAAATGAGACACGTGGCAGAGGTAGAGCGACCCGTCGGTATACAGGCTACCGGGTTTTTGAGTTGAAAAAGGATTTTGTCATCGGGGAATCAAAGTTCCCGAAGTCCCGAGATTGAATTAGTATCGTCCATTCATTGTGGATGCGTGGCAGTAATCCAGACAATTGGGAAAGACCCGATAGAAGAGTCATCCATCGGAAATTGGGATTCGGGAAATCGGGAATCGTGGGGGAAAGAAGTCTATGCATTGTGAAAATCCGAACCCCGAAACCCCGACGAGATCTTTGAGTACGGTCATGGGGTAGAAGTCACATGGAATTGGGCTTAACTGCGAAGGGTTAAAGAAAAAGGCGCGTCGGCATATCGGGAATCGGGATATCGGAGATCCCGGGAGCAAAGGTTTCATGCATTGGAAAATCGCGATACACAATTTCCCGATAAGGCCTAGGAGCGAGGGGCCACACCGACTGTCAGGAGAACAGGTGGCAGATTTTAGCGACAGGCGAAAGGACCATTGACAGGTCAACGACCGGGACCCATCGGAGGATCAGGAATCGGAAAATCGTGAGTCAGAAGGGTGCGTGCACATTGACGTCGCAAATCCCGAAACCCCGATGGACAGCAAGATGGCTGCGGTCGTATGGTACGTGGTCACATGGACCTCGGCATAGCCGAGGGGGATAAGGTCAAATCTCATTGGGAAATTGGGGATTCCGTTGTCAAGAGTTTTGGCACATTTCGATTCGCGAAACCTCGAACCCCGATAGGGGAAAAGGCTGGGGTCATGAGTCAGCGGTCACATGGTGTAGAGCCCATAGCAGGGGCTAACGCGTAAAGGAACGCGTCGGGAGTCGGAGGATCATGAGTCTTGGGGCAGAGTGTTTTACGAAATCGTAAACCCCGTAGCCCCAACAAAAGGTAGGACTACGGCCCCGGGAAAGTGTGGTCACATTGGCCAGGGCTTGGCTTGGAGGGCCAAAGGACATCGGAGGATCGAGAGTTCCGAGTACATGTGTAGCTCGACACCGCAAACCCCGAAACCCTGATAAGGTACATAAGATGATGGTCTTATAGCAGCCGGTCGTATGGATTAAAGGCTTAGTCGGTGGAGGCTAAGACGACAAGGTAGCGCATCGAGAAATCGAGAAATCAGGGAGTCAACCCACCAGAACATTGTCGGTTTCAAAACCCCAATAGAGGTAACCCTGATAGAAGGAAGGGAGACCTCGAAGAGTTTCCTGTGGGAGGATAATTTCCCGATAGGGAAATAGGAGAATTTCAAAGTTCTTCGTGGACCGAGATTCTGAAGTTCTGTAACCCCAAAAATCGCAGAGCCAGACAGAGCTTGGAAAACTTTGTGAAGTTGAAATGTCTTTTGTTCTTATTCATATTGGTTATAAGTGTCGTGGATTGTTTGTGAAGGTTTAAATGGCCTGACAAATTTAAAATTTGATTGCACAGTGTGTGTGCAGAGTTAACGGAGGGCAGTACTCCAGTTAATCAATGCCGAGTATGGAGTGGGGAAAAGTCCAATTTACCCCTGAAATAGAAGATAAACAGGAAGGAAAAGATGTTAACCTGGGAGTCTAAGGATCGAACTCTAATGGGCATGGAAAGGAGATGGATAAGGAAGGACATATAATGAAAATCCTTGAAGGATTGCAAAGAGAGGCCAAAGCTCGTAGAGATGATAGCCGAAAGCTCATGAAAGTCAGGGACCGACAGGGTGGATTAAACTTAAAAATTTTAAAGAGTCTGGAAAGAATAGAGAAGAAACTCGAGAAGGGAAGAGACTCAGGTATGACAGAGAGTCGCAGAACCCATGGGAGAAGAAGTAGGTCGAGGAGTGGTAGCTGACATCACAGTCGCTCCCAAAAACATTTGGATAGGGAGACACACAGTTGTTCAAGCCCGTCCCCTACCAGAAAACATCGAAAATCTGGAAGGGAGGAATTGAAAAGAGAGATGAATAAAATTAAGCCTCCAACATTCGATGGAGAACATAAGAAGGAGGAAGATGTCTAGACCTGGTTTCTTGGCATGAAGAAATACTTCCAACTGTAGAATTATTCTGCCTGTGCAAAAGGTAGAATTGCAATGTACCAGCTGAAAGGAAAAGCGTCCATGTGGTGGGATCAGTTTGTGTAGGTGCAGCACATCAGAGAGAAAGAGGTCACGTGGAAGGATTTTAAGAGGTATTTCGAGATGAAATACCTGACTAAAAGATACTATGACAGAAAGATGAAGGAGTTCTTCGAACTCAAGTTGGGCAGTATGACCATTGATGAGTACGAACGAAGTTTTCTTGAACTGCTGAAGTATGTTCCATTCATCAAGGACGAGGCTGTCAAAATTCAAAGGTATCTGAGTGGACTGCCACCTTCCATTGGTGACAAGATTCAATACGATGATCCTAAGACCATGGAAGAGACCATAAGAAGGGCAAAATGCCTATACGAACAACAAAGAGAAAAACCTACCTTTCGGAAGGCTTGGGATAACCAGAAGAGGTTTAAGAAAGAACAGAGGCAGAAGGGAAGCAAGCCTTCCTTTTTCAGAAACAGTACTTGGGGACAGTCATCTTTTAAAGAGCCCAAGAAAGTTGAAGGGAACGAATAGATACCAAGGCCTCCACCCATGGAGTGTTGGGGTTGTAAAGGGAATCATAGGTACAGAGACTGCCCCCATAGGAAAGACAAAGCAAGAACTGTCCATACTATTCAGCAAGCTGAAACAGTGGAGGATATGGGCAGCAGAATGTCGAGGATCTACGTAGCCCTGGACAATAAGAAAGTAAAATTTCAATCACACATGATTGAAGTGGAAGGTATGATCAACAACCAACCACTTGTTATTTTGATTGATTCGGGGGCTAGCCATAGTTATGTAGACCCTAGAGTGGTAGAAAGTATGCATCTAATGAGAAGCAAACATGAGAAGTCTTGGTTAGTGCAGTTAGCCACAGGGACCAAGAGGAAGGTCACTGAATTGGTTAAGTCCTGTTCGGTGAACATGAAAGGAATGAGTACTAAGGTTGAATTGAACATTCTGCCTTTAGGCTCATATGATTGCTTAATTGGGATGGACTGGTTTGACCAGCACCATGCCCTTCTGGATTGTCGTAACAAGAGGTTCACATGTCTGAACGAAGAGGGAAATCAGGTAACAGTCCAAGGAATTCCCAGAGCCATGGCTGTGAGGGAAATCTCAACCATGCAGCTGAAGAAATGTTACCGGAAAGGCTGTCAATTATTTGCAGCCCGAGTGGAAGAAGTATTACAAAATGTGGTCTCGAATTTGGAAGACCACAGGGTACTCAAAGAGTTTGAGGACGTGTTTCAGGAGGTGCCTGGACTACCTCCGAAGAGGGACATTGACTTTTCTATAAATCTAATGCCTGGAGCAGCTCCAGTTTCGAAAGCTCCTTATAGGATGATTATGCCAGAGCTGAAAGAGTTACAATTGCAGCTCGAAGAGCTATTAAAGAAAGGCTACATTCATCCCAGCGTGTCACCGTGGGGAGCCCCAGTCCTATTTGTGAAGAAGAAATATGGGACGATGAGGTTGTGCATTGACTTTTGACAGTTGAATAAAGTCACTGTCAAGAACAAATATCCTCTGCCAAGGATTGATGATCTTTTTGATCAGTTAAAGGATGCGAAAGTATTTTTGAAAATAGATCTTCGATCTGGATATCACCAAGTGAGAATAAAAGATGAATACATCAGAAAGACTTCCTTCAGAACAAGGTACGGTCATTATGAGTTTACAGTGGTGCTGTTTGGATTGTCCAACGCGCCTGCTGTCTTTATGTGCTTAATGAATGGAGTGTTCAGAACATATCTGGAAAAGTTTGTCATAGTCTTCTTGGACGATATCTTGGTGTATTCCAAGACAGAGGAAGAACATGAACAACACTTGAGAATGGTGTTGTAGGTGTTGAGAGAACACCAGTTGTACACAAAACTGAGCAAGTGCTCATTTTACCAAAAGAAGATCCATTATCTGGGACACCTTATTTATGAAGAGGGGATCGATGTGGATCCTGAGAAGGTACAGGAAATTCAAGAGTGGCCAACACCCAGAAATGTGACAGAAGTTAGATCCTTTATGGGTTTGGCAGGTTATTAGAGGAGGTTCATAGCCAGATTTTCAAGGATAGCTCATGCTATCACTTCCTTGCCAAGGAAGGAGAAGAAGTTCCAGTGGACTGAACAATGTGAGAGCATCTTCTAGGAATTGAAGCAGATGCTCACTAGTGCTCCAATCCTGAAGATTGCAGATCCAGACAAGGATTATGTAGTACGCACGGATGCGTGTAAGGAGGGGCTGGGAGGAGTTCTTAGCCAAGAAGGATTTGTAGTCTGTTATGAATCCCGAAAGTTGAAAGAGCATGAAAAGAATTATGCCACTCAAGATTTAGAGCTGGTAGCAGTTGTCCATGCATTGAGGAAATGGAGACATTACCTCATGGGCAAGAAATTCGAATTAAGAATAGACCACAATGGTCTGAAGTATTTATTTGATCAGCCAACCCTGAATGCCAGAAAAATTAGATGGCTGGAATTTTTGTGCGAATATGACTTTGATATCAGGCATATCAAAGGGAAAGACAATAAAGTGGCTGATGCACTCAGCAGAAAAGTGCATAAATTACATGCTACAACCATTAGCATGTACAGAACTGAGTTGAAAGATAGAATTCTTGAAGCTGCAAATGTTGATTTGCAATACAAAAGACTTGTAGCAAAGCTACAACAACATGAGAAACCACAAACCAAGGAAAGTTACACCTTGGGAACTGATAGTTTACTTCTGTATAAAAACGGAGTGTATGTACCTAATGACAGAGAATTGAAGCTGGCAATTCTAAAAGAAATGCATAATGTGACTTGTGTTGGTCATCTTGGATATCAAAAGACTGTGGCAGCAGTCAAAAGCCATTATTTTTGGCCAGGTATGAAGAAGGAAATTGTTGAATACATCGCCAGATGTATGGAATGCCAGAAGGTCAAGGCTGAGCACAGACACGCAGTAGGGTTGTTTCAACCTTTACCTATTCCTGAGTGGAAATGGGATGTGGTAACAATGGATTTTATCACAGGATTTCCTAGAACAAGCAAGAAACATGACTCAATCATGGTGGTGGTGGACAAGCTTACTAAAGCTGCCCATTTTATTCCACTGAAAACCACCCACAGAGTAGCAGATGTTGCTGATATCTTTTTAAAAGAAGTTGCACGCTTGCATGCAATTCCTAAGACAATTGTGTCTAATAGAGACCCAAAATTCACTTCGAATTTCTAGAAAGGACTATTCAAAGGATTCAGAACGAATCTGAACTTCAGTACAACATACCATCCCGATTCTGATGGACAGACAGAGAGAGTAAACAGAGTAATAGAAGACATCCTGAGGATGTATGTGATGGATAAACCATCAAGGTGGGAAGACTACCTGCATTTGGTAGAATTCACTTACAATAATGGGTATCATACATCTCTGAAGATGATCCCATTCGAAGCACTTTATGGAAGAAAGTGCAAAACTCCAGTAAGATGGGATAATCTAGCTGACAGAACAGTAGTTGGACCTGAACTACTCAAAGAGTTGGAAGATCAAATGATAAAAATCAAATAGAATCTGAAAGCTGCCCAGGATAGGAAGAAAAGTTATGCTGATAGTAACAGAACCCATAGAGAATTCAAAGTGGGTGACCATGTTTTCCTGAAAGTGAAAACTAACAGGAGTTCCTTAAAATTGGGAAGTTGCGCCAAGTTGGAAGCAAGATTTTGTGGGCCATTTGAGATCCTGGAAAGGATTGGGCCAGTTGCATACATGCTTGCATTACCTGCATCTATGACTGTACATAATGTGTTTCATGTTTCACTACTTAAGAAATATGTACCTGATGATAATCATGTTATCGATTGGACTGTGATTCAGGTGGAACTAGAAGGTGTCCTGCAAGTGCATCCTGTGCGCATATTGGACAAGAAAAACAAGCAGCTCCGGAATCGAGTTATAGGGCTTGTAAAGGTCCAGTGGACCTGGTACGGTCCTGAGGACGTGACATGGGAGCATGAAAAAGTTATGTGGGCAGAGTACCCGCATCTTTTTGAAAATTTTGAAGGACACACAGAGGCAGTGCAAGTTGCACTTAGGACAGTGCAAAAATAAGGGGAGGGGGATTGTAGTGTCCCCAAGGCCAAGCCCCGATGTAAACTAAGATCTAAAAGAGATTGTAAATATGTGTTATAGGTTGGTGAGCCAAGTTTTGTATAAGCTGGAAGGATTATGTGTTTGTTAGGCTAGGAAGCCTAAGTGTTTGAAGGCCAAGAGCCTGCTGTTGTACTTGTATGTATGCAGAATAATCAATAAAATATAAAGACCGCCAGGTGCGGACTGACCATGATGAATGAGTGATGGGGGACTGAGCGTCCACAGAGTGGGCAAGGAACTAGGGGCTGGAAGGTGGGAAAGGGGCTGAGTGATGAGCCTAGGGGCTTAAACCTGGAAATAATATTTTATTATTGTTTCAAAAAGATAT
>ML783152.1:39972-56390 GCA_009831015.1 Picea engelmannii | reverse complement strand
TGTGTTGGTGTCATGTCATTTACAATGTGTTTGTATCATCAAATTGCAATAGCAACACCAACAAAAAGAAATCATCCTATTATAATTGGCAAGATTGTTTACCTTAATAGGGAATACCTATTTTACCATAACAAAAACAAAGCATTTTATTGTTTACCTTCATAATCAATAAAAACAATAATTACTACTTTGGTATGAGTGACAACTAAATGTAAGTAAAATAGTACTAATAATAACTATATCTTTATTTAAATGGTTAATATGAGATCATTTTCCACCCTTTTAAATTAATGAATAAAAGTATATCAACCAATTTATTTAAATGTAGTTGTTGCTAGAACCATTAATATATTAATGTATAATTGTTGTATTAAGTAATTAAAAAGTACTAATATACTATAAAACACTGATTTCTACATTAGTCATTTCAATTTTTGTGAGACCAAAAGTAAAACATTAAAAATAATTAATAAACCATTAATACATTAATACATAGTTATTGTATTAAAGTAATTGAAAAGTACTAATATACTATAATATGTAGTCAAGTATGCAATAACTACTTTAACATTAAATTAATTATGCTTAAAGCATATCTTAGGAAAACTTTTGTTAAATATCTCTCAAGTTTTCCCAAACAATTTTTAGGAAACAACCATCATTGTCCCATCCTTCAAAAACCCCTTGATCAAACATGTCAATCATTATCCATTATTGTCATGGATTTGTGGCTTCCCCGATATAAACATTTCCTCTGTGTTTATTGCCCAAGTATTTAAGATTTGGATTATTGATAGCAACCATTGAAAATCAACTCATGAATTCGAGGTTGCTTCGATGTAAAGATTTCCTTGTCTTCTATTGCCAGTAGAAACTTGAAAGAATACTCATCTTTATCAAGTATCCTTTTCATTATTTGGAAGAGATAAAGGATAAAATGTTGACCCACAATGAACTATCGAGATTCTGGGTGTGACTGCTTATTCTATTAAAATTAGGCTACTTGTGTGAAAGTTTATTAGAACAAAAAATTGCATTGTGTCCTTCCGTCATGTTAAATTTGACTATGGCCAAAGTTTTAGCCATGCCTTTTTAAACATACAAGGTTGATAAGGGTGTCTTGGGGTACAATTTTTATATAATTGAGCACTTTCTACAAAAAGACTTATTTTATAGTTTAGTCTCGGCAATCCACTGCCTCCTTTCATCAATTAAATATCCACCAGTACTTTCCCCAACTTTCATAGATAATTTATTCCACCGCCTCACCTCTACCAATGGGACATACATTCAGGCCGATAGGAGATGCTCCACCACCATGAGCAGACATTGAAACAACAAAGACGAAGAGCTTCGTTTTGATCTGTTGTTGTTGGTGGATGTTGATCGATTGTTAAGCATCCTTCTACCACATTGGCGTTAACATTTATGAAGGCTTTTAGAGCTTCCATTTATCTATACTCTACTCTGCTCGATTATCTTGATTTCTCGCCGTCAAAGTTGAAGGAGATGGCAGTGTCTATGCCTCTCGTGACCATCGCGGCTGCAGCTGCCGCCATCAAAACCCTATATGGGTTCAACTCTCATTACCATCAATCACAACGCCATGCTATTCTATTATAATTGTAAATTTTTTTAGAGTTTCTTTGTGTATAGAGGGAACTTTTAAGTTTTGTTTACAACAGTGGTTTTTATGTGGTTTGCAGAATGAAATTCCCCAGCTCACCTCCCAAGAGAACAACGAGGTAAAAGGAAAATCAAAGGAATAGACTGTGGATGGGAAAGGAAGTTCGTCAAAGCTAGGGTGTCTGTCACCTGTGTTTGCGCCAAAGTTTTCAAAATGTGACCATGGGAATGATGAATACTGGAGTTTTCCATTTCAAATGTTCCATCGAATTTGGGTGTTTCTTCGATATACCCCTGATGCGTTTCCTTGCTCCCGTGCTCTTGTGCGCTGGAAGTGGAACATTGGTAAAATTTAGCTTTAAAATTTTCACTTTAAAATGCATTAATTATTTGGAACTATGACCTCTTAGGATTCTCATGAACCATACATCTATTGGTTTTTTTTTACAATATTATTTTGATTGAAAATACATCTTATATTTGTAATCTTTTCCTGTAAGTTTGGTATGGTGAGATATCTCAGTGGTAGGGTTTTACTTGTTTGCAGGTAGAGATCTCAGGCTGAGCGGTTCAACTATTTTGCGTTGATATATATATATATATATATATATATATATATATATATATATATATATATATATATAAAATTTTTCAAATATTATGTATTTTTAGTAAACATGTTAATAAACTAAGTAATATGTTGGTTCTAATCCAATCTGGTATGGACCTTGGTCAATTCTTGGTCCAATCCTATCTTTTAAAACATTGATATAAGCATGTGCCCCAATAGAAAGAGATTCAACATATTTATGAAAAGCATTGGATTTGACTTTAATGAGCAAAGTCAATTCATGTCTAAAAAGTCTATATTTCTCTCAGTTAAGAGAGTATTGTTTCTGGTAAAATGTATCTTTAAACCAGTATTTTCACAGAAAGTCGATAGAGGACTGTAAGTTTTAAATCTGCGAAGTAAAGCAATGCATATAGATTCTTAAGAAAAACATAAATTAATCAATGACTCATTCACATAATACACATAGATTTATACCAAAAACCCTCAACTGGGAAAACCTTTCTTATATTCATTATATCGAATTTCACCATTCAGTTTACAATATATACAATGTTTTTAAGTATTTCGTAGATACCAGAACCCTAATCCCTAAAACTGAGATTATTTTTAGTAAACCGCTAAAAATAGCAAAATCTACTAAAATAGCAAAAACCGCCCAAAAACAATTTTCGGGGTGCTGCCCTGGGCCAGTACGAGGGATCGTTAGACGCAGTTGTCATATCTGATGCACCCACACACACACACACACATGCAGAGAATATAACACATACCCAACATTCTCCCACTTGTTGTTTTCTTTGCATCTAGGGGTCGAGGGGAATATATAGTCAACAATCCAGGGCAACAATGCTCATTGTTACTCTACACCAGGAGAAATTTTCTGTGCTCATAGACTTTGTCAATGAATCTACAACATTCTTCAAAGTGTCAACCTTTTCTAGCAACACCTTCTTTTCCTCAACCATGTCTCTCACAAAGTGATATTGTACATCAATATGCTTTGTCTTCAAATGGTAAGATGGGTTCTTTGCAAGGAATATTGCACTCTGACTGTCACAATCTAATCTCACTGCTTTTTGTACCAACCCAATCCCTAGACACAAACTTTGTAACCATACTTCTTTTTGTGCCACTACAGCCTGTCTTTTGCTCATCCAAGTGATTTCTCCTCCAAATAGGTTAAACACATACCCACTTGTAGATCTTCTATGATCCAGATCTCCAGCCTAGTCTGCATCAACAAAGCCATGTCTGTCCAACACTCTGTCCAATCCTGGTCTTCCTTGGTAGCACAATCCATAACTAGTAGTGCCACGAAGATACCTGAAGACCCTATTTATTGTTGTCCAATGCTCCTTCCCTGGTTTTGACATATACCTGCTCAAAACTCCCACTGCATGTGCAATGTCCGGTCTAGTACAAACCATTGCATACATCAAACTACCAACTGCAATGGCGTACAGAACATGAGACATGTCCTCTTCTTCTTTCTGTGTCTTGGGACACTGATCTGCAGATAACTTTACACCTATAGGAATAGGAACCTTGACCGGTTTACTTCCATGCATATTAAACCTTTGCAATATCGTCTCAACATATTTTCTCTGGTTCAACCCGATTTTCATGTTTGCATGATCTCTTTTAATTTCCATTCCCAGAATGAAATTAGCAGCACTGAGATCCTTCATGTCAAATTTGGAGGATAGCTGCGATTTCACCTCCTTGATAACATCCATGTTATTTCCTACCAATAACATGTCATCAACATACAACACTATATAAATGAAGTGATTACCAACCTTCTTGGAATATACACAGTGATCAACCCTGCTTCTTACAAATCCCAATCCAAGGATGTATGTGTCGAACTTTTGGTACCACATCCTAGGTGATTGCTTCAGACCATATAGTGACTTATTTAGCTTACAGTCGAGCTCTTTCTTTCCCTACACTACAAGTCCTTCTGGCTGCTTCATGTAGATTTTTTCTTCTAGATCCCCATGTAGGAATGTTATCTTCACATCCATCTGTTCCACTTCAAGATCAAAAGCAGTAGCAATAGATAAAAGAAATCTAATAGAAGTTAACTTAGCAATAGGAGAAAAAAACTCACCAAAGTCAATTCCCTCTACCTGGGAATAACCTTTTGCTACTAACCGAGCTTTGTATTTCTCCACTTTACCTTGTGCATTAAAATTCTTCTTAAACAACCATTTTATACCAACATATTTTCTTCCAGTTGGAAAATCAAATATATCCCATGCCTCATTCTTATCCAAGGCATCCATTTCTTCAACCATGGCCTTCTTCCAGAGTTTACTATCCTTTGAATTCATTGCTTTCCTGACAGTTCTGGGATCATCATCAGTAATAGATAAAGAAAAATTGGAAGGAAAATCAGGTGGACTATACCCTTTCTGGTTGCCTTCTATCTCTCACTGATCTCCTCAATACTAGGGTATGACGTTCTTCTTCTTTTGCTTCCTCTTCTTCAGATGATTCTGATTTTGCATCATCATACTCAAGCTCTATTTTCTCAAGTTTGTCTTGCGTTGGTAGGAATTCCTGTTTGGACACATCTTTTACCTCTCTGAAAACAACATCTCGATTGTAAGCAATTTTCTTGGTTTCTAGGTTTCAAATCTTATAACCTTTCACACCATCTATATAACCAATAAAGATACACTTTTCAGCCTTTTTATCCATCTTACTTCTATTTTCCTTTGGAACATGTACATAAGCATCACAACCAAACACTCTAAGATGTTGAAGAGAGGGTTTCTTTCTAGACCATACCTCATGTGGAGTTTTATCATCCAACGCTGATGAAGGTGATCGATTGACTAGGTAACATGATGTACCCACTGCCTCTGCCCAAAATTCTTGTCCTAACCTGGCACTGCTGAGCATGCTCCTCGCTTTTTCCATCAGTGTCATGTTCATCCTTTCTGCAACTCCATTCTAATGAGGAGTGTATGGAGTAGTCTTTTTCCTTGCTATACCACACTTCTTACAGAATTCTTCGAATTCATTTCCGCAGAATTCTCCACCATTATCTATTCTCAATACCTTTATTTTTTTCTCCGTCTAATTTTCTACTAGATCCTTAAACTCTTTAAATTTATCAAATACCTAATATTTCTTTCTAAGAAAATAAATCCACGTGTTCCTTGAAAAATCATCTATGAATGAAACATAATACACAGATTTACCTAGGGATGGAATAGGAACAGGTCCAAACACGTCACTGTGTATCAACTCTAAGATCCCCTTTTCTCTTGTAGTACGAGATGGGAATCTTACTCAATTCTGTTTACCTTATATGCAATGTTCACAGAAATCAAAATCTAAAGTGAAATTATACATACCTTCAACCATACCTTTGTTGTGTAGTGTTCGAAGGCCCTTTTCACCAATATGTCCCAGTCTTTGATGCCACATCATGGTCTTCTTTCTAGGGACAATATTGGTCTTATCTTCTTTATTTCTCTATTCAGGGACGACAAAACTGTTACACCCATTAGTATAAGTTCTTCCCAACAACTTGTACAGAGTTCCACACCAAACTCCCCTCATCAACACCATTGCTCCTCGTACCATCTTGCAAGTTTTCTTTCCAAATACAGTATCCACTCCTGCATCATCCATATTGCTTACAGATATTAGGCTCCTGTCTAGTTTTGGAATGTGTAGAACCCCAAGAAGTGTTCTAATCCTTCCATATTTTAGCAACAACTTAACCCTTCGACATCCCAAGATTTTTTTTGTCGAGTCATCTCCTAGGAATACATCACCACCATCATATTTTTCATATTCAAAGAACCACTCCCTGTGAGGAGTCATATGGTATGACGCACCTGAGTCGATCAACCATACATCATGGTCTACATGTGTACTTGTAGATGCCAGGTAAACATCACCTCCTTCTTCAGTGGAGGTTTTTGCCTATGTGGAAGAGGTACTATCATATCCCTTTGGTTTTCAACCTTCTAAGACTTGCATTATTTCTTATAATGCCCTGTTTTACCACACTTCCAACATTTCCTCAAATATTTTCCTGGAGACTTAGATCTACCTGTAGATTTAGATCTCCACCCTGAAGGCTTACCAGGGTTCCTGTCTTGGGTATGACCTCTTACAAATAAATCATATGTGCTATGACTATCCATGTTTTTCTGCCTCATCTCTTCAGATAACAAGGATGAAACTACAAGATCATACTTCAATGTAGATTGAGTGGTACTACCAATTGCTACAACTAGATTATCCCAAGAGTCTGGAAAAGAACATAACAAAGTAATACACTTATCTTCTTCTGCAATTGTAATATTAACAGAGACAAGTTGACTTACCAGAGTATTAAAGGAATTTAGATGCTCTGTCACAGAATCTCCATCTTCCATCCTAAGATGATACAACTTCTTTCGAGGAAACAACTTGTTTACCACAGACTTTGATTGATACAAATTGCCCAACTTATCCCATAGTTCCTTGGTTGTAGATTCTCCCGAGACATTCAACAAAACTGAATCTTCCAAGCAGAGTCGAATAGTACTCCTCGCTCTTCTATCCAACTTCTCCCAATCTCCCTTCGACATACCAGTAGGTGTTGTACTGGTAGTTTATGTACTGGTAGGTTGTGTACCAGTAGCCTGTGTGCTAGTAGACAGTGTACTAGTAGGTTGTGTACCACGATCCACAGTGATCCATTGTTCTTTGTCTACAAGAAGGTCCTCCATCTTCAGCTTCCATAGCTCAAATTTTTTACCATTGAACTTCTCTATCTCAATTCTAGAAGAGCTTGTCATTCCTCTTTCTACACTCAAATCACCACTGCAAAAGCTCCCACTAAACCCAAGTTTATCACAGACCCAAGATAAAATTGATCTATCAAGACCGAGCCAAACCCTCAACAACAAAGACATCCCTCTGAAGCCAAAAACGAGCTATGATACCACATGTAAGTTTTAAACCTGCGAATTAAAACAATGCATATAGTTTCTTAAGCAAAACATAAATTAATCAATGGCTCATTCACATGGTACACAGAGATTTATACCGGAAACCCTCAACCAGGAAAACCTTTCTTATATTCATTATATATAATTTCACCATTCACTACACAATATATACAATGTTTTTAGGTATTCCGTAGATACCAAAACCCTAATCCCTAAAATAGGGATTATTTTTAGTAAACTGCTAAAAATAGCAAAAACCACCCAAAAACAAAATTTCGGGGCGCTGCCCCGAATGCTGCACGTAACCAAGGGGGGCATACCTACCCCCCCAGGAAAGCACCCGGTGCACATGGCACAAACAGTGCACTAGTACGAGGGATCGTCAGACGCAATTGTCATATCTGACGTGCCCACACACACACATGCAAAGAATATAACACATACCCAACAAAGACAACCAAACAATGTACCATAAAAATTTGCATCTGTCCCTAATCCTCCAACTGTCCCCAAAGAGAGGACCTTTCAAAGAAATTGGGCAAGTAAAATCTCTTTAAATTTTAAAGTCAACTTGAAACCATGGCAATAAATTCACTTATTTTTATCACCAAAATTATGATCTTTAAGGTTTTTGATCAAATATTTTGTTCTATCAATGTAAATACACTATCAAATTCCCTCAACCATCAAAATTATTGCTAAAATTAGATCTAAAGTGCATAACATTAAAATTAGTTTTTTTTCACCTCCAAATTATGTTATTTGGCATTATTAAGCACAAGATTTCACCATGTCAAAGAAGAGATACATTAAAAATTCCCTCAATCATCCAATTTCCTTTAAATTTAAATCTAAAGGCATAAGATTTCAACGATGGCTTTGTTGTCAATGAAAATAAGGTCAGGGTTTAAGCCTCTCCAATGACATAATTTTGCTTGCACTCATGCCTGTTTGCAATAGTGCTTGTGAAAAACTGGTAGGGATAGATGCAAGTCCTGAAAGTCTTGGGTGACTTTAGTGAAATAGAAACCCCGGACTCATGGCTTCTTAGCTGAAGGGTGACTTTAGTAGCATGTCAATAGCAAGGAAAGAAATTTCTTCGAATTGAATATCTTATGTAGAACATTTGCACCTTGGTTTTCTTGAACAAAAGCATTCAATCAAAAAAATAAGGGGCATAAGATTAAAAATTAATGTTTTTAACCTCCAAAACCCTTTTATTTTGGGTTATTCATCAAATATTTAGCTCTCCAAGTGTAGACATAGAGTATCAAATTTCTGAAATTAAAATAAATTAAATTTCTGAAATTTATTTTTCACCTCCTAAATTATGATCTTTAGGGTTATAAATCATTGATTTCATTCTATCAATATAAGGATACAGTCATAATTCCCTCGATCATTAGAGTTACTACTAATATATAATATAAAATACGTTGACAACCAAATTAGAGTGAAGACTTAAAATTTGCTTAATCATCACAAATTTTTCCAAATCAAAACTCATCAATTAAATCACAGCTTTTACATATATGTGTGCTTTTTGATTTAAGGGGAATATTTTTGTTCTATTAATATAACTGAAGTGAAACTTTTTTGTATATAGTATTTCCAATCTTGCTCTTCATTTATCAAAATTCCTTTTAGATTTGTTCTCATTGGGTAACGAACAAAACAACATTTTCTTTGAAATTCAGGTCGAAACATATTGAAGGATGTTGAATGTAACTCAAGGAAACTAGGAAGGAAGGTATGAATAAAAAAGAAAAATAAAGGAGTTGGTTAAGTTGGCCTATTGATTTTTGAAGTTATTGAAATATTTTTGTTCTTTATATTTTTTCAATGGTCGTGTTTGCAGATATCCTAAAACAAATTTCTTATGGTTACAATATCTAGCAGATACTCTCCTCATCAAGAAGGAATTTGTGAGTTTATATTTCCATTTGAGAGATAATATTGCAGTTGTTATTGTTGTGAATGTTATTGATTAATGGGCATTTTGTAAAATTAATTCCCTCTAATTTGATTTATGATCTTCCAGGAAGACAATTACAAGCAAATATTTTCTGCAATGAAACCGAACAACATACTTGGTATCTCTCATGGATTTTTACTGGGACATTTTCATTCCTATGGGGATGACTTCCCAGAAAACATGAGTGTGATAATACATTTCAATTGGTTGACAAGTTTTCCCTTTCCCTTGACTATGATTCCACTTCCATAACTCCCATTTGCTAACCCCAAAACATGACTTGTTGTTACCTGCTATGATTTCAAAAGTTCAGACCTATTGTTACCTTCTCTGCCTTCAAAAGTCAATTTCCCTTGGTTGGAACCTTTACATTTTCTCGAAGGATGTTCCAGTGTGTTGGGAAAGTTGTTTTAATTGCCACTACTCAATTCTCCAAAAGAATTTGAAGATAAAACACTCTTAAGAGAAGGACAATAGTCATTGTTTCTCACCGGGGATCGGGAAGAAATATTTTTTGCAATGAAACCAAACAACATACTATTTCTTTCTCGTGTATTTTTATGACATTTGCAGTCCTATGGGGATGAATTCTCAGATGAATTCCCAGGGAAAATTACTGTGATAATACATGTCAGTTGTCACACTCATACATGTCAACTGGTTGACAAGTTTTCCATTTCCCTCGACTATTCTTCCATTTCCATAGCTCCCATTTTCTAACCCCAAAACATGACTTGTTGTTACATGCTCTACCTTCAAAAGTTTGTTTCCCCTTGTTGGAACCTTTACATTGGCTCGAAGAATGTTTGAGTGGGTTGGGAAAGGCATTTTAATTGCCACTACTAAATTTTGAAGAAGAACTAGAAGAAAAACCACTCTTCAGAGAAGGAAGGTAGTCATTGTTGCTCGCCAGGGATCGACATGACACAAGCTTTAGGTTTCCCAAACCTGCACCAATGATCATATCGCTTTCAAGAGTCTCTCTGGAGTTAACAATGTTCACTCTAGAGAATTAATAAATCTAGTGAAAATTCCATCTTTACATAATAATCCCATTGACAATGGACATCGATCCTAGAATTATATCTACGATCGGTCAGTTTCAAAATCATTTTTCCAATAATGGCGATAGCAGGTCATCATAGAAATCGTGGGATCACATGTTTTATTCCACTTTTCAATAATTCTTTGATTTGTTTTGAGTCTTGACAGTGCTTTCTTTTATGCAAATTAAAATAAAATGTACTATAGGACAATTGCTTCAAAAGAAAAATACCCAACCAAAAATGTGTTTTATTTTGCATTATGGGAGATTATGCCATATCATATTTGTTTATTGTATATTTTTGTATTTTTAACTCAATTTAAAAAACAATAATAATAATAATAATAACTTAATGTAATACTCAATAATTTCTATGTTTAAAATATAAAAGAATACCAAAACAATGGTTTGTATACATAGACATTTATAAATTTATCTTAACTCAAATTATTAACTCTAAATATGGTAAAAATAAACCCATATTAACATTATTAATTATATTGACAATAGACATCAATCCCATAAATATATCTAGGCTATGTAAGTTTCAAAGTCAAATTCAACGTCTTTCTTTTCACTCTTTGCATTTCAACAATCTCATTTTTTATATTTTATATATTATATAAATGTATGTAATGAATAGCATACTTCAAAGTGTCCTTTTTTTTCCCGATATTGCACATGTAACTAGAGAGAATGAATTGTTAATCGCATAAGATTAGAGTTTCGTGTATAAGAGTGATCATTTTTATAATATTTTTGTTCTTTAAAATATGCGAAAGATCAACTTTATTTATGACAGATTTTAAATTTGATTTATGTGTAAAATATATTGAGAAATAAAGTATAATTTTATTTATGAGAGATCTTAAATTTGATGTATATTTATATGTAAATTATAGTGAAGAATAAAGTATGTGATGGTCAAGTATTTTCCAATGACATACTTATGTAGAGAATTGAAATTTGATTTATAATTAAAATATATGGAGGAATAAATGATAAATCTTATACAATTGTTATAAGTGTTTCTGAATTTTTGCATCTACTTGGTCATTATTAAAAAAAATATGTTATTAAAAAACACATTACACATTTTTTTTTTTATGGCACATCAAATATATTTCTTTTTTATTTTCAAGGAACACCCTTACTTATATTGCATGGTACACTAACCTTCACTTCTTACTCTTGTTATTGCATGACACTAGCTTTCACTTGTTGCATGCATAGAAAGTGCATATGACAAATATGTAATTTAGATATATTTCCAAATTGCATAAGACGACTTAAGCGGGGTTTTGTTTTAACACCTTGGAATCAAGGTTCAAGTACATTTTTCTTTCACTCTTACACTTGTTATTACACTTGTTATTGCATGACACTAGCTTTCACTCATTGCATGCATCAGAAGTTGTAGACGACAAAGATGTAATTTAGATGTATTACCAAATTGCGTAACATTGGTCAAGCGAGGTTTCGTTTTAATACCCTAGGATCAAGGCTCGAGTACATTTGGCTTTCAATATAGATACCACTAAAAATCCAACCCGCTAGCACTAAAGTGAGTGTAGTTTCACAGTATCCTTGAACCCAAACCTTAGACGATTTATTAAACCCAACCAACCAAATATGAACTTCACATTATATTTATTTGTGTTTCTTTGTAGATCGTAATCCTCGAAAGACCATGGTTAATACATTGGAAATAGATTAAGAACTAAGTAAATAAAATCAATCAGGTGATAAACACATTCAAATCAAAAACAACATTTATATTGAAAAATAACATAACAACTAAATCCAAAACAATTAAATCAACCCATGAGACAACATTGTAAGCATACATTAACCATACCTCATTGTAAGCATACCTTAACCATACCTCATTGGGATTTATCAAAGTTTTATACATGATAAAAGACAAGTTTGTCTAATTCATTTATATCTTTAAATACTTGAAAAAACAACTAATAACATGAATTCATTTATAAAGATTTTCTATTTAATAATTATTGTAAATATGTGAATTAAATGTATCTCATTGTAATGAGAGAGGAAGAGAGAAGTATAGTTGGTTCAATGAGAGAAGTATAGTGGGGTTGTAAAATGAAAGGTTAAAGATTTTATGATCTTGATTTTTTCCAATTATTTGAAATTAGTGATAAAATATTCATTGAAATTGAAATTTTAAATTGTTAAAATTCAAAAGTGGATTGAACAATTTCAAATATTTTTATCAATTAAACTTAAATAATGATATTATTATTTTATTAAAATGAAAGAAATTCTTTTATTAAATACATTAATTAGTCTTAATTTTAAATTAGATCTAGCTTTCATGAGAGATGTTGAAAGACTCTGTCATGAAGGGAGAATCCAAAGCCCCTTATAAATTAATCACCACAATGTTGGATCCAACATCAAAGGCCATATTTTTGGCTTTATAAAAAGAAATTGAATCCTTGAGAATAATTGTGGATGAATTGTAGCTAAACAATTACACCTAGAACCTAAAAACCATTCAAGTCATTTAAACAATCTATTTCATAGAACACAAGGCCATAAAAAATAAATGGCCATACAAACATTAGAAATATTTCTCCAAAGAACTAAGCTAGAAAACCAATGTTCTAAAAAATGCATAAAATCATTGAAAGTAAAGTCAAGGAACTGGAGATGAAATTCAACAAACAACTTAAAAAATAAAACTCAAACACTCAATTGGGGAATCAATACATAGACTTGTTATTTTTTAGATCACTATTCTATTTTATTTGTTAAGTTCTATTATATTCTACAATTAAAATTAAACCTCTTTTAGTTTATCAAGTACATCATACTTACATTCCCTTTGCATTTGTTTTTTGAACTTATCCTTCAATTTTTTAATTCCCATCTCCCTCTAAATATAGACAGAGTTGGTGACCTTTCGTTCTTGAAAAATATTGCATGTGCATGAGTTTTTCCAACCTTTATAAAATACAAATGCTTTTTGAATGACGTTGTAACTCTTTGACATATTGTTTCATGAATTGTTTCCAAGCGCTCTTTATCCTTATCTTCCAACAACATTTGTTGCAAAAGGGAATGTGTCATCTTCTCCTAAGCAACAACCTTCTATTGTTTCTTTGCCTTAGGAAGAGTCAACATGTTTACCTTTGCTTGTTGCACAAAAGGTTCAACATTTTCTTCCAACCCTTCATGCTTTGTCTTTGAAGGTACCTCCTCCTAGGATTAGATTTTGAAGGGTTTACTAGATGTTCTAGTAAGTCTATTGCCTTTCCCTTGGGATCTATTTCGTTCATCTCCATCACCCATGCCTATAATTTCTATTTATCCTCATCACTATAGAACATCATTTGTACTAGGCTAGACCAAGATCGAAGAATAGAAACACTTAGATATTGCCCAATGCTATGGAATACATCATCTTTAAAACTACTTGGTCATTCTGTGTAACATTGTGTTTTATAGAAAAACATTGTCATGGTCTTCAACAAAGCTACAAAGAACCTAGGTGTTGTACCCTCAAATGTTCAAGACGAAACAAACGATGGAAAATTTTCAAATAAAATAATTTCATTGCTATATTTTTATGATTCTTATTAATAAAATTAATATTAACATCTCCTCGCATTTACTTAAACATTCTCATTCGCCTGTTAAGGAGTATGCTAATATAAAATACTCATTTGTATATTCACAACCAATGAACTGACATTAATATCCTTTGCCAAAGTATGCATCAACATTATTACACGACAGCCATTTCAATCTTTGTGAGAACAAAAGTAAAACATTGAATACGAAGATTTAAAATTAATATTTTATTATTAACCAAATGAACCAATCATTCATTGAGTTCAAACAATCTCTATTGGATGCTTCTATGTAAAATAAATATTTGAAAAGTGAAATACTAGCACAACCGACTCGCGGCTGGGGAACGCCGAAAGGGTTTCACTCATAACAAGAGTGAATTTGATATGGTTATTAGGGTTGTTGTGCATATCTGGCCTATCAAAATCAGAAACATCTCTGCAACATCTCTGGAGCATTTCATGGCTTTATGGTGGCCAATATCTAGCTTACCCAGCATCATTGAAGTGTAGATGGATTTATGGTTATCTAGTTTGCTACACAACATTGAAGTCCTAGATAAATTTAGGATTTAAAAAGTAGATTTTGGTTATAAAATCTAAAAGTAATTCAAATTATAAGACCTATAATCCACCTGCTACATTATTCAATACTGCATAGCATTATTTAATACTACATAGCAAGTTGAATGGATATTACTCTCCTGACTTCTTCAATAATAACAATATTTATAGCCTTATTACATCTCCAGAGATTCTGACTTCTAATTTTATTTTTTTACTAGTGGCCAGATATGCACAACAACCCTAATAAAATATATGTGATTTTCATAAGCGGAGACTTTAATATAAATATATGCAACCCATGAGAATGAAATCATTGTCTGATATGTCTATGTGATCAGAAGATTTAAGAAGTAAAGATTTAGGAAGTAATCGACAAGTAATGTTAATATTACAGAATTGAAGATACTCAAACCTTCTGAAACAACTGTCTGGTACCTATCATGTTGTTTGTCTGAGTGAGATTTATTTGGAAGAAGATTGTAAATCCATGGATCCCCACAATACTTTTCATCTTCCACGTTAATGCCGATCTTCCTTGCTGAATGATTAGGGATAGTATTGTTGTTTGCATTAGATTGGTGAAAGTTATAGTTGCCTCTCCACCCATCCAGAAGGTGGTGCACATTGAAAGTGAAAGCGGTGGAATAGGAGGCTGGCTGTTGCTCATCCGAACAAGAATTGCACACAATTCCGGCCATGCGAGCTGAATTCAAATCCAGAGGAGGTATTCTCCAGTAGCGATTGATGGAAAATAGCGAGAGGGAAAGATAGACCTCGTCCTTGCTCCGCTTTTTCTTGGATGAAGACGAAGCATCATTGGATATTGAACCAGATTTCAAATGCTTATAACTGCTATTATTATTGGAGATAAGAGGGTGCAAGCAGTTCATGTAGAGACGCTTGAACTCGCCGAGAGCCATGACCACAGATTTCAACTGCTAACTCTGAGACGAGGCGGTGGAAGGCCAATGGTGCCTGCAGATGGCCTCCTAGAGATCCTCATCGTAGATGGTGTTAATATTATGGTAGCTGCGGGAGGTATTTACCCACACGTGTGAACCTGACGAGAATAGAAGACTCCAGGAAGCAAGAGAAACCCTAATGAATTGGATAATAACCCTAGAAGCCTTGTTGGCTCAAGAAGATAATTTATATTAGGCTAGAAGTCAGCCATAAATTATAATAATATACTAAACAGACACCTGTCCAGAAGGAGAAGTCGGCCCCAGCAAAATTGGCAGAGCCACTATAAATACAGGGTGCTAGTTCTCATTTGATAGCATCTCAGAATCGCAGTTCTGCAGTTTGGTGTGCACTGCAGTTTTAGTTTGGTGCGCAGGTTTGGAGGAAGAGTTAGTGCAGCTGCAGCAACAACAAGTTCTCAGTTTTGGCTTGAATATCTCTTGGCTAGGGTTTGGGACTATCTGATCATATTTTGTGATGCATTATCCTTGGGGATTGATTCGCTACTCTTTGTTTGGCTATCTAGCCTAGGGTTTGCTTCCGGAGGAATTCTCAGTCAAGGTTAAGGTGCTCGGAGGGAGGCTTCGGCCTGTGGTTGGGTGACAAGGGTATCGTCAATGGTAAAACGAGCACACCATATTCTATATTCTAACAGGTTATGGGCCCATACCCCTTCAGTTAGCCTAAAACGTTGGAAGGAAACATAGCCGCTAGATATAGATCTTGTTGAGGTACTGCCACTAGGGTTACTAGCAGGAGCAGTTTCCAAAAGCACTGCAGCTAGGGTTACCAGCAGAAGCAGTTGAAGAAACCCTAAACCTCTTGTCGAGGCACCTTAAGTGATGAAATTTACCTAATCTCTGGATAGATCAGTGCGCCCTAGCCCAATGCATCTCCTGGCACTCTCAGAAGGCCAAGACGTGAAGTTTGGATTTTTGGTCTAGGGTTTGACCAAGTCAAGCAAGCCATGACGAACTCTATGAAGTCTGAGAACAAGCTAGATGGAGCCTCTAAGTTCAGAGCATGGAAGACAAGGATTGACCTCATCCTTGCTAAGAATAAAGTGTTGGATATTGTGAAAGGAAAGATCGTGAAGCCAGAGTTT
>ML783152.1:22579-35409 GCA_009831015.1 Picea engelmannii | reverse complement strand
TCAGATCTCACAGACATGAGTGAAAGATTGGCCCAGATGATACAGTTTCTATCATAACATTGTTTCTATGCAGGATGCTCTCAGATGTTTGTTATGAAGACTATATGACAGTAGATGAGGACTATTGTGGTGAATATGTTTCACCATTCGCAACCTTACATTGTTGATAAAGTACTTGTGTGTTACTTGATGTAGTAGTTAACCACTGGATTATAGTTATGTACTACTATGAATAGACACAAGTGTGTTCTATCCTTGTTGTATTTGCCTTGAAGACTATCAACAGTTTATTGGAGACAATGATCATTCAGATGAATGATGAACAGAGATTTTCCAGATGGAAAATAGTTCAGAGATTTTACTCCTCTTATATCACTCTATGGTGAGAGTGACTTATCCAGCATCATATCTAACTACTCATATGAAGTATGGTTTCGAGAGATGATGCAGTTGATGATGATGGTGATGCTCATGATCTAGTCATGAAATAGTCTAGATGACTATATTGATGCTACCGGGTAAATGGTATATTTTGTGCTCAAGTCCATTACCTGTAAATACCTCTCTAGCTAGGAGGGAGTGTTAATATTATGGTAGCTGCGGGAGGTATTTACCCCCACGTGTGAACTTGACGAGAATAAAAGACTCCAGGAAGCAACAGAAACCCTAATGAATTGACTAATAACCCTAGAAGCCTTGTTGGCTCAAGAAGATAATTTATATTAGGCTAGAAGTCGAACAAAAATTATAATAATATATTGAACAGACACCTGTCCATAAGGAGAAGTCAGCCCCAACAAAACTGGTAGAACCACTATAAATATAGGGCACCAATTCTCATTTGACAGCATCTCAGAACTGCAGTTCTGCAGTTTGGTGCGCATTGTAGTTGTAGTTTGGTGCGCAGGTTTGGAGGAAGAGTTTGTGCAGCTGCAATAGCAACAAGTTCTCATTTTAGGCTTGAATATATCTTGGCTAGGGTTTGGGACTATCTGATCAGATTTTGTGATGTGCTATCCTTGGGGATTGATGTGCTACTCTTTGTTTGGCTATCTAGCCAAGGGTTTTCTTCTGGAGGAATTCTCAGTCAAGGTTAAGGTGCTCGGAGGGAGGCTTCGGCCTGTGGTTGGGTGACAAGGGTATCGTCAATGGTAAAATGAGCACACCATATTCTATATTCTAACATATGGCACGTGTGCAGAGTGTTTTTTAATGATATAAACATAGCCTGCAGATATTTTAATCTTCCTTAATCATTTGAATGTGGCAATTATGCATTTTTACAGTAAATTTATAATGTGATTAGGTAAATGTAAAAAAGTAAGCATGTTAACGGATGCCTTCATAAATGAAAGGAAGTTATGAACAATAAATCTAATGCATTGATTTTGCAGGATGACTAAGAATATGCCAGCATCTTCAATGCTTAGCCATCAGATTAGAATTTAAGATTAAAAGATCATTAAATGTTGTCAATAGGTGTACGCCTTTCAGCGTAATTAAGCCATGATCCAAAATGTTCTTATAACCAAAGGGATTAATTTTTAAATGTTAAAATGATAGAGATGGTTTGATGGAGAAGACACCGAGGTTATAGGAATCATCTACTCTTAATTTTAATAATTAGACACCATGGTTTGATCCTTATCAACAACAACAAAAAATCTAAATTCTTAAATATTAATATTTTTTGGACAATATGTAGCATATTCAAAATATTTCTTAGAATAAAGGGAAAGACCAAAGAAGGATTAGTGAACATTAAATGTAAATAAAATGTATGCATTTTTCATTAAAATTTGCAAATATTAAAATTAATTTTTAAATATAGAAGTAAATAAAAAAAAAAGAACAAAGTAAGATAATAGAATATTAAAAAATATGTGTTATGTTAGATATGGGATAAGAACTCCAAAATAGTATAGACATTGAGATGAAGAATCTTCTTAGATGAAACACATGAAATTATGAATGTTTCTATCTAATCTAGGTAGTTATAGCTAGCTCTTAGTTCTTTGTCTGTGACTAGAACTTGCATATTGTTATTTTAGTGGGTTTTTATGAAAAGAAGTGCTACAAAGTAGGATTCCACCTTTGAAACTCCAAAATTTTCATCTTTTATTATGCACTTTGTTAAATAAAATATTAGGTAATGTTATGCATAGGGTCAATGACTCAATATATGGTTTGTGAAATGGTAAGGCTTAAGGACATTGCTATTTATTAAGACAACTTTGTTAAATAAAATAGTAGGTAATGTGATGCAAAGGGTCAATGCCTCAATGTATAGTTTGTGAAATGGTAAAGCTTAAGGACATTGTTGTTTACTAAGACAAAATTTTATTTCATATTCTAGTGGACATGGGTAGTTGAGGGGTGCAACATGGTGTCTATAAATTACTAATTAACTTAAATGCTCAAATTACAATCAAGTGAACATGAAGGGTAGGCTACATAAATGAATCAGAGGATTGTAAAAGTAGGATAATGGGCTTTAATTGACTTAAGATTTCATAGATGTTATAGTAGTCCATTTTATTTTGGATTTTAAAATTGTGTAAACCATATTATGCTTTGGAAATGTTTTGAGAATTTTTTTTTCTAATCTTTAGGGAAAAAGAAAGAGAGTGAGAAATATGTATGGTGACCAAGTGAGAGAACATATTGATTTTACAAATACCAGTAAATGCATTAAGATTCAATTTATTAAATTGGTCAGCTAAGGGATTAAGAGCATAATGTACTGTGTGGTTGGTTGAGGAAATTCAAATTATGTGGATTTGAAGGACTTATTTAAAAAAGTTAGAACAAAAATATCTAGATAAGAGGATTATGTAAAGAGTGGAGGGATATATATGGAAGGTAATAGGGAAATTGATCTATAAACGATGATCTTATTGTGTGTCCATTTCGTCAACACAAATACCAATTAGGGAATTAGAAAAATACAGTGTCTCCTCTTTTCACTATTAGAATGTAAAACACTACTCTCTATGTATAAGAAAAAATCAATGGTTGTATATATTTATTTAACCAACATGATTAGTCAAGCATATATTATTGAAATTGGCTTTGATTCCAAAATGATCCATAATTTCCTCTAGATCCATGGCATAAATTATTGCTGAAATATATCTTTGGAAAATCGATTTATTGACCGTAGGGATTTGGAGTAAGAGAAGATTACTAAAATTTTAAATATAACAACAATTTTAAATATAAAGTTAGTTTTTCCGTTAAAACTAGCTTTCGGCCGAAAAATACTAACTTTTGGTTGAACTATTAGTTCGGTCGAAAACCTTTAACTATGTCACTTTTCAAAAAATTATGTGTTTTCTTTAGCTTACTCCAACTTAGGAAGGAGATGACTCCTTTAAATAATGTGAGTATGGCTTTGGTACTAGTACCAACATTTGCATAATTGAATCTACTTTCATTTGATACAATTTGTATTCAGTGTGATTGTTTTTCAGTAATTTTAGTTAATTTTATAAAATCATGTCTGCATATTATTTTTAGATGACATAATGATTCAGTAAAATGAAAAATCAATATCTGCAATAATACATGATAAAAAATTATGGAAAATTTATATTACGAAACCTTTCATTGTCCTCTTCAAAAGGGTATTTTTATATTTTTACTTTTAAATAAAAATTAAGGTAGTTACATGGTGTCAATATAAACGTGTTAAAATATACAACATTTTTTAGATTGGTAAAATTCAAAAAATTGTGTTAATTATAATATTTGTAGCGATCCTCCTCGTTACGACGACGAACCCCATGTAACAAGTAATTTTTTATTTTTTTTTACCTTTTTTTTTTTGTGTGTGTGCGCGTGTGTACAAGGGAAATAAACACATTTGACTCTGCGTCGCCACCCGATGACGAACAAGGCACAAACCACAATGAACACAATAAGACAACCTAAGACGTAGATCAAGTAACTGCATGCATTTAACAACGATCAAGAAACAAATAAGTAAGACTAACTACCCGCCCGTCCTACCCTGAAATGGTTAGGACTTCCAAGACACATAAGCAACAATCAAGCCCAGGATCCAATCAATTTTAACCATTTAAGGTATTAGGGCTGGCGACTGTTCTGAGGAACTTGGAGGTGTCTACAACCCACCCGAAGCAAGCAGAACAAGCCTTCTAAGCTAAGGAAAAAAACATAACCATCAAGAATTGCAACAACACGGTTATCTATATTAAAGTAAAATGTGATAGTAAAACATTATTAACTTATTAAGGTACTCACTACTGTTCCAGTATTTCATGGGAGGTGTACCTTCAATCAAATACAAGGCAAGACAATTAATTTAGCAAGCAAGGTAATTAACACAGTCCGTTCAACCTCCAATTCGAGCCCGACTTCGCATGTCGAAAGTGCATAATGTTAACAGGATAAAATCAATTAGTCTTAAAGAAATTCACTGCACAAGTTCAATTGTAAGGTGCTCATGGTTCCATCTCAATTAATTTGCCTTAAATTATTTTTATTGATATAAAAATTCGGTTTCTAAGTCGATATCTAATAATCATGGTAGGTATGTAACAATGTCCCTGATGGCAGATTATGTACATCTTATCAGCCTTTACCAAAATTCCCATCCCACTAAAGTTAATAAAGAAAACACTTCAGGACTCTAAATATACTGTCCCATCATAGCTTAACCATTTCATAGCCATACAAGGATATCTAAATCAAATTTTATAATGTTTATATACTTCAATCATACTGAATAATAAAGAAATCTACTCTATGGTAGAATATGTGTAAATTCGACGCACCACAATCATGATAGAATAATAAAAACTGAATTAAAGGATATTATTATTTAAAGAGAAATGAAGAACGAGATATTTATTAAGTAAAATAAAAGAAATCCAATCTACCTTTTGGAAGCAAGGATTGTATCCCAGGTTGTACACAAAGGGTGATGACCTCTACATTGTTGTTCATCAACAATTTTTTTTTATAAATCTGCAGGCAGTAAATTCAATGGCGGTCTGAAAAATGCTAGTGAATGTGGTCCAAATCGAATGCAAACTTTGAGGCTGTTCTACGAATCCAACAAGAACCAAATCTACCCGAAATCAAGAAATCTATCTACTAAAGAAAATGGTTAAATATTTGTTGCTGGTCATTTATCATGAGAAATAACCCGGCATTTAATATTTAAGCAATGACAGGTGTTTGATACCATTCGCTGCTAGGTAAGGGTAAAGTCTCGGGGCAAGGGTAAACTCAGGAAATGATTGAACCATTATCTTTACGGACATTTAACTTACTTCCGTGAGGGATTAGGGAGAACTTTCGCCCAACACCATAAGGAAATATGTGCTGAAGTTAAACATTACATAATTTATATGAGACCTAAGGCAGGAAATACATCTGTTCAAGGCACGACAAACAAGGGCAGGGCAAAGTGCTACTAATCAAACTGACACACCACATTTAATTCTGGAAACTGAAAGACTACTAAGTTCAATAATATGACAGGTTTCGACTGGAAAAATCTAAGGGAATGGAAAAAGAGACAAGGTGCTAGGGAGGTCACGTGGAAGATCCCCAGGCGAGCTAACTGCAATCTGCAAACAAGGGAGCACTCATTTCTCAGCCCCAGCTTCAATATGGCGCATGAGACATGGAGGTACACACCGCATTGGGCTGAAGTACCAATCGCGAAAAAAGAACAGGATTAATTCACCGTTAACGCTAAAATTCTAAAAATACCCAAGCAATGAATAGGGAATTGGGAAAAACAATTGACAGAATAACTCAAGGTTAATGCTATACTAAAATATTTGAAACAATTAAGGCATCGGTAATACCATCCATTGGGCACTAACTACAATTGAGACGTAGAAGAAAATTTTCAGAGAATCCGAAGCGGATTAGGTCTGAGCAAAACCATCCGACCATGGGGACAATGCCTCGGTCTACACGTCCAACAAAATGAATGGGAAACATGAGTGAGGTGGGAACAAGGTGGAGAAGTTCACTTTAAGAAAAACTCCTAGGATACGAGCCTACGATCGGAGTCTGCCCCAATTTCTCAGAGAAAGGAAGGGAGGATGCACAACCCAAAGCTGGAGGAAGAGGCTACGACAGGAGGTTATAGTTGGCAAGGTTTTAGTCACAACTAGTTGCATTTGTTTCACCCAAAATGTGACATCATCTCCCTTTGAGATGCACGACCCAACCACAAAATAGAAGCAGAAAGACAAGCACGAAACACTACAAACAAAAACAACCCACAAGAGATCTAGGAGAGGGTTTGGTCCTTGGACAGAAGATAAAAGCATCAAGCCCAAGGCTAAAGCAAGGTGGCAGCAAGGGTTCACATAGTAAATATACCAGAGCTAAGATTGGCATGCCTAATAATAAAACGGTTGCAGAGGTCCAAAAACGCCCCAAGAAGAGACATCTTTGAAGACAAGAAAAAAAAACAGGGTAAGTGATGATCAACGGGAACCATGCCTGTAAATGCAGAGGCAACGCTTAGGATGCACATAGATAAATTTTCAAGGAAAGGGCTCCAAAATGCAGGGAAGAATCTCTTTTCTAAGTCCAAGATGAAGCTAGGGAAAAGTAAGGGAAAACACCCTTATTGGCGAAGAGATCAACCAACTACTTAAGTTTAATTGTTCAACAATGCATAAAACACAGAGTATGTTTATCCAATCCATTTTCAATCAACAAGCCAACCAAGCATAAGTCTTAAGCGAATATACTCTACAAAATTAAAGAGCGTACCTTTTCCTGATCACTCGCTTCAAATGACGTCCGCGGGCTCTGTGCCACTCCCACTCACCGACCGTCGAGACCTCACTGGTACCTCCCAACCTACGCCAGGGGTACTCTGCTTCCCCCTTATCCCCTCGAGATGAAAAGGGGCCACACACTATCTAGATGGTATGTCTAGCTACTAGCTCACCTCTCAAGGCCAAGCTACCACTCCTATCCGAGATGGAAAATCCCAACTCCCCACAAGTAATTAGTCAAGTCACAATTCCGGAAGCGTAACATTATGCTAGCAGTCGATCCCTTACTTCCTCCTCCTTCCTCTCTTTTATAGATTTTTAGAACTTCCCCACTTTTCCTAAATCTCATTTAATTTAAGTTTTAATAAAAATCTTCTAATAATTCTCCGTCGTACAAGTGTCGTCCATCCCCCACTTTCCTCCAATAATTATTTTCTTTAAATTAATAATTGTCTCATTTCCCTCACCCACCTAGAGTTTCTCCTAAATTACTCCTAGGTGTTCCTAGATTCCTTTACAGGTTCAAATACTTTCCCTAAAATGAATTTGTTAATTTAGTTCAATTTAGAAGGTTCTTAATTACAAATTCTTTACTAAGTTGACCTCACTTTTTACCATAAGTTTCCTCTTTCCATTTTTTTGTCACCTCCATTCCCTAGTTTCCTAATTTTTTATTATTCCCTTCTTTCCCCTTTTTATTAGAGCCAAAAATGGCAGTTGTGCAAATTAACCTCTTTTCCTTTTTATTAATAATTTAATATCTTTTACACTTTCACAAGTTAAATAATTTAAATTCTTCTTTACAAATTTAAATCCACTGATTTTAATTAAATTCTTACTCTCTTCATTTTACCCCAAAATTTTTATGAAGACTCAACTATTACTTAAGTGGTTTTTAGTTTAAATTTTTATTTTTTTACTCTTATAGTGTATTTTTCTTAAGGTTAGACAAAATTTTACCCCTAGAGAAGTTTTAGACTTAGAACTTAGATTTTGATCTGGGAGACATTTAATTAGGGAAGTTGTTTTAAAATTTCTTAATGTGTTGTTTGTATTAGGGCCATCTAGGGTCCTCCCTCCCTCTATCATCATGAACATGACGTTCCCTTCAGGATGCATCACGTGCTCCAAGGGTACCACTCGCCTCTTTTGTTTCTTTTGCACGACGTTCCCTTCAGGATACACCACGTGCTTCAAGGGTGCCACTCGCTTCTTTTGTTCCTTTTGTGCAACGTGCCCTTCAGGATGCACCACGTGCTCCAAGGGTGCCACTTGCTTCTTTTATTTCTTTTGTGCGACGTGCCCTTCAGGATGCACCACGTGATCCAAGGGTGCCACTCGCTTCTTTCTTTCCTTTTGCGCAACGTGCCCTTCAGGATGCACCATGTGCTCCAAGGGTGCCACTCGCTTCTTGACTGATTGGTAGACATCAATAACCCCTGGAGTTAACACTCCGCCGGGTGAGCTTGTGGGATACTAAGGAATTCTAAGGAATATGGCCCCTGCCTTATTGTGCACCCTTGAGAATCATCGTGAGCGACTGTCGCAGTCTTCCCTCACAACATCGTGGGTCCTCTCGAACTAGGTAATCGTTAACCTACAGTTCGAGCCACGATGGGAGTGCTAGTAGGTTTTGGTAGGGGTGTTGTCCACACCTCTCCCTCAACCTCACTAGTCGTTGTGTGTGGCCCATTTACTCTATATGTGAGTCTGGTCGACAAGCTATCGTCAGCCTGCATCATCAATAATCATGTCAGAACATGTCCACATCATATCATCTAATCAAATGTACTAAAATCATAGTAAAACAATCAAACCCCAATAGCACACTCCCTGACTCAATCCAGAGTCCAAGGGGTTTCGTCAAGGCCTCTGCATCCTCAAGGTCCAAAACCCTGCACACTCAGTAAAACTGAGTCAATAGCACCTGTCTATGTCAGTGTAGTAAAACATCATGTCATCTACCATAACGCATCATAATCAAGGACAAATGTTTTAATATCATAATAGTTCGGATCACTTGCGAGAAAGTGTCCTCAAAGAATAAGTTTTCTCAGTGCACCAGAGCGGGATGTTACAATATTCATCTGATGTCTTCAAAACTATAGTCATACTTTAATAAAGTCTATTTGGACTGTTCCAATGTATTTCTTTTTTTATAAAAAAAAGTTTAATAATGAGTAAATTGACGTCAATAAACATAACTCATTATCATTTCCTTCATTTTTAAG
Organism: Picea engelmannii; assembly: GCA_009831015.1. NCBI lineage: Eukaryota > Viridiplantae > Streptophyta > Pinopsida > Pinales > Pinaceae > Picea > Picea engelmannii. The sequence continues at coordinate 26,402 of ML783152.1, read as the reverse complement.
GAACATATTGTCAAAGAATCACTAAATTTATATATCAAATTTCAATTAAATAATAATAATAATAATAATAAATAGAAAGCTAACAAAATTCATGACAAGTTTTGTTTTTACTATAAAGTGAAATTCTAAATAAATAAAAAATAGTTTTTCTTACCGAGAGTTTAAAAACTTCTAAAATATATTTTATTTTCCCAAAAAACAATGAAAATAGACACCTGAATTCATGATTTTATGCTCTAGGTTGCGATTTTTTGTGGAGTTGTCTATTTCAACCTGATGATGCCTTATACCAAAAATTTTGAAGACCCATTTTGTGGATATTCTAGTATGGATCTTCTACAAATGTCAACTAAACTTACAACAATCAAGAAACTAATCCGTCTTTCAAAGATAAATGCAAATACATCATTTTTCTAATGTTTAATCATAAATTCATATTAAATACTAAAATAAATTGCATGACAAACACCTTGAACCTAAATCCCTGATTTGAGCATTAAAATGGACTAATACAGGGTTACAGGTGAGCAAAAAAGGATTAAAAATAAGGGGAAAAAGGATAGCAAAAGATGTCAATTATGTGATTAATCAACAAGTTATACAATATAATTGTTTCCTTCTTCACTTATAGAAATAATAGGATTTCTTCTTTCTTCCCATGTACTTGCACATTTACAAACATCAAACTACTTAGTTAAATCATTTTCACTTATGGGCATGTCCCATAGAGTCTCTCCATTCTTAAGTTCACAATTGGTGTTTTTTTCATCTTCACCCTCTAGAATTGCACTAGGGTCCTTGATATTGTCGCAGTAAAACAAGGGAGGTGATGTTACCCATTCTAGCTCTTCATCCACAACCTTACTAATTTTCAAATTATTTTTATTCCACACTTCATTTTGTAATGTTAAAACTTGAATCTCTCTTATCCATTATATGTTCATTTTAGGGAATATTATCCAATCCATCATCTTAAAGGTCATCCAATCCCATATTTTCACATGTTCTTCCATTTTTCTTGTCTTCTCCTTTGAAAATAACTCCAGTACACTATTGTATTACCCTTCATCCTTGAACTAGAAAACTTCACCCTCAATGAATATTCAATATCATTTTGCAAAAAATAATTCTCCATCTTCAAAAGCCATAAAATCAATTTTTTGGGACTTTCTTGTTAAATTATGATCTTGATTTCTTATGCAGATTAATTATTTTATTTTCTTCAACACTATAATTCCATCTTAATACACTTCAACAATACCAAATCATAATCTATGACGACCCCTCAATTACGACTATAAGCGAAGCAAAAGTGCAATTTTTTATTTTTTTGTTTGAAAGGCAAGAAATGACGACAACAACAGTTAACCACACACTAACAACGAATGCAAACACGTAGTCCAGGCAACAGGCTACTATGACACCATTCACGGGCATAAGGAAAACTGGGTGAAACGTGCGTAGACAACAAGGATAAATTGACTGCCCGCCCAACGCAAACAAGACACACCTACAAGCTTAAAGGACAACATCCCTTCCCAATACAATGACCTTGATGAACAATACTAGAACCTCAAGGCACGTGAACCAAACACCTGAAGGAGTTCAACCCATGCGCCAAAGAAACTTGCAGTGCTCGACAACACTCACACAGAACACACCGACTCCGTCCAAGTTCTCATTTTTTTCTATCCCATAGGGCACGCCATGATCCCCTCAGCAGGAGTCATGTCGTTTCCAGGTGATGGATGCGTCAATAACCCTGACGAAAACATGATCTATCTAGACCGACGACTCTAGATAATCCGACGTGCTAGGAGCCCAAATCGATAAGAAAACCAAACCCAAACCCAACAACAGGTTGACGAAACGCTCGAGGACGACAACAAGGGATGACACAATCCAATACATGACATCATCAATGACCCGAACAATCACCCAGTCCAAACTAGTCAATGATTACAATCTATTTTAACATGGGTTTCCATTCTAAATGGGGCATGTCTAAGTTACAAATAGTCATTATTGCAGCCACTAATTTATCGTTAATACAATCAATCTAGCAAGTCTAAGTAATCAATACTATAACTATAATTATAAATACCATCTAACCTCAATTATAATCAATTTAGCAAGTCTAAAATTGGCAATCTAGTCTTTACTCACCAATCTAATTTTAATCAATATTACAACCTCAGTGGACAATTCTATAATGATCCAAATCTCCATCCAACTAGCCATTAACTTAAATAACAACATTATCAATCTTAAAGTAGAATGCTACCATTATAACACTTATGAGCAATTAAATCTCAACACATAGTCTAGCTATATTGACCGAACTAACAATACTAGTTGTCTATTAACATTGAGAAGGAAACTACTAACTATTAACATTGTTCTAGCAATTTAACAAGGCAATTAACATAGCAATTACATAGAAATTAATATAGTAATAACAAGACAATTATCATGACAATTAACATAACAATAAATATAGCAATAACAAGGCAATTAACATGACAGTTGGCCATTTAACTCGCTGTGGCAATTAATTAATAAGAAGGAATATGTTGACACTTAACTCAATATGGCAAATAACATGGCAGTTAATATGAAAATTAACATAACAATTAATATGGTGGATAACAAGGCAATTAACATGACTGCTAACCATTTAACTCACTATGGAAAACACTCATTAAGAAGGAATCCATTGTCCATTAACTCACTGTAGAAATTATGTTCGCAATTAATGGACCCAAGACATCGTTGTAGCAATTATGTTGGGCAGTGAGAACAATGGGTACACTCAAATTGAAGGAGGATAAAATACAATACAGAAATGCAGAAGGATCAACTAATGGTCATTCAACAACAATGCAACCACAATTTAAAGACGAATCGTTGTACCACACATCAGCAAAATGCAGTACACAAATGGTGGAAAATCGTTCCCATTCAACAACAAAAGAACTCAAAATTAAATGGAAAAATGTGGTCATTCCAGCAACAACACAATCAATAATTAAGGGGAAAAACGTGGTCAATCAACAAAAAAATTCAATCAAATTTAAAGGCAATTCATTGTGCTACTTATCTACAAATTCATGCTCATTATTCGACAACAATAAAATCAATGCAAACCGTGCAGGAAGGGATACATAAATTTGATGAGATTAATGATTCAATTAACCATTCGATTGAAATCGCTGAGGTTAACCATTCGTTCCACACATCAGCAACGCAGTATACAAATTTAATGGAAAAATGTGCCTAGTCGACAACAAACTCAATCAAAATAAAGGCAATTTGTATCCATGCGACAACAAGGCTCAATCCACCGTTAAGGGAAAATCGTATCCACTCATCAACAACACAGTCAAACAAATACCAAATTGCCACACATTAAGGGGGAAACGTGGCCATTCAACAACAACACAAAGTCAATAATTAAGGGCCAAACTTAGTACAACCACCCCAGAAAGGACTGTCATTGTTGTCATTAAGGTTTGGCAAATCGATGCACACACACACCAGATAGGAATTAGATTGTTGTCATTTTAAAAACAACACAATCGTTGTACATAAACGAGATATAATTTCACGTTACCATTAAATACAATCGTAAATGCCCTTAACTAAAATTCCAGACACCATAATACCATTTCCCTTCACTTAACTGGGAAATCAAGAAGGACATGACATAGTAAGGAAATTCTGATTTCACTTATCTCTCTCTCTCTCTCTCTCTCTCTCTCTCTCTCTATATATATATATATATATATATATATATATATATATATATATATATATATATATA
>ML783152.1:0-22544 GCA_009831015.1 Picea engelmannii | reverse complement strand
AGATAGATATATAGATAGATAGATAGATAGATAGATAGATAGATAACGTAGTCAAATTTAAGGCAAATAGTGGCCATTCTAGTTAACAACTTGTTGTCCAAAATCCAAATACAATCGATGTACAACAAGAACGTTTCAGTACACTACCACACGATTGTTATAAAAAATGATAACACTGCATAAAACTATAAACATTGGCTCCTTAATATAATTTTCTCATTATAAAATCATACACAAAAATCGAATTGTAGATCATAGTCACCAAGTGAAATGGTAGTCAATAACTAAGGAATATTAGTCAGTAAAATAAATAAATCGCAGTCCATACACCAAACCAATGCTGAGATTAGTGTAATAACGCAGACGCATAAAACAATAAAACATAGACAACAACAAGAGAGCGCAAATATCCAAGGTTAATACCTTAACGCGCAGAGAACAAAATTAGCATAGAGATAAATCATCTAGGATGCAAGGAAATCCATACGCAAAGGTCTTTGTTGGATGGCGCAAGTTAAAACAATCAACAAAGGACAACAACAGAGGTGGACTATTGACAGGAACGTCCTTCGCTCATCATCCATGCATAGAAAAGTAGGGAGTTGAGATCCATAGGTCTATTAACACCGAGGTGACGACCGTAGATCAGGCTCCTAGTCGACTTGTCAGGAAAATACTGATGAGCTAGGGATGAAAGGAAAAAAAAACCACAATCATCACAAATCAATACACCAAAGGGAAGTCAAGACATGTCGGGAATCGAAGGCCATGGGAGTCAATCAATCATTGAGCTAAAGGCGAGGGAAAAAATCTAGTTGTCAAATAGAATGCGAAGACAATCACTTTCCTTACATAATTAAACATGAAAATCTAAAAGAATTAATCATACTAAAAATCTACCATGCAAAAAATAACAATCTACCATTTCCCAATCGCCTGCTCCGAGTTGATGTCTCGCACGCTTCGTGCAACTCCTGCTTGTTGACCGATGAGACTTCACCGGTACCTCCTAGCCAATGCTAGGGGTACTCTTCTTCACCATTAGCCCCTCGAGATGCAAAGGGGCCACATACACTATCTAGAGAATAAGCTAGCTCCCAGTTCTCCTCGCAAGGCCGAGCTACCACTCCTTACTAATATGGGTATCCCAACTCCCACAAGCTAATTCAACCAAGTATATATTTCTGCAACATAATGTTATGCCAAACAAAAGACCCCATCATCATTTTCCTCCCTCCATTATATAGAGCTTCGAAGTCCCCTACTTTCCTAAAATCCCATTTTATTTAATGTTTAATAAATCAATTCATAAAAATCCTCCCCGAACATGTGTCACCCATCCCCTTCATTCCTCCAAAAAATAATTTATTTAATTAATTAATTACCCTTATTTCCCTCAACCACCTAGAGTCACTCCTAGAATCACTCCTAGGTGTCCCCAAATTCCCTTATAGGTTTTAATGACTTTCCCCATTATTAATTTGCTAGTTTAGTTTAAATTAGAAAGTTCTTAAATGGTTCTAGTGTTTCCCCTTTCTTTTATGGTTCTCACTTTTCCCTAGTTTCCTAATTATTTCAGATTTCACCTTTTTCCCTTCTTAATTAAACTCAAAAAGGAATGTGCAAAAACTTACCCTTTTCCATTTTTAATTAAACTCAAAAAGGCATGTGTAGAAACTTACCCTTTTCCCTTTTTCTTTCTAATGAATAAAATTTTAATTAGCATAATAAGTAAATCAATTATTTCCCCTTTTTAAATTTTATCCCAAAAGATTTTATAAATCAATTTAATTGCTTACCCTCTTCTTGTCATAAGATTANAGAGAGAGAGAGAGAGAGAGAGAGAGAGAGAGATAAAATTTTATCACCAGTAAAATTTAGACCTAGACCTTATTTTCCTAGGTTGGGCGACACATTTTTTTTTTAAGGGAAAGGTTTCAAATCTTCCTTAAAACGTTATTTGTATTAAATCCATATATTTTTATCCAATTATTAAATAACCACGCGACATTCCCTTCAGGATGCACTACGTGCTCTAAGGGCGCCACTCGCCTCTTTCCATTTTTCTTGCGCAACATTCCCTTCAGGATGCACCACATGCTACAAGGGTGCCACTCACCTCTTGACTGACTTGGTAGACGTAAAAAATCCTTGGAGTCAATACTCCACTAGGTGATCTTGTGGGATACTAAGGGCCTCTAAGGAATAAGGCCCTTGCCTTATTGCATGACCGCTAGAATCATCGTGAGCGACTATCGCAGTCTTCCCTCACAGCATCCTAGGTCCTCTTGAACTAGGTAATCGTTAACCTATAGTCGGAGCCATGACGGTAGTGCTAGTAGGCTGTGGCAAGGATGTTTTCCACATCTCTCCCTCAACATCTCTGGTAGTTGAGCATGACCCCTCTACTCCACATGTGAGCCTGGTCGGCAAGCTATCGTCAGCCTGTATCATCAACGAATGATGTCCAAAATATACCCATATCATATCATCTAATCAGATGCACTAATATCACATATAAAACAATCAAACCCCATTAGTTCACTCCCCGAATCGATCCAGAGTCCAAGGGTTTCCATCGATGCCTCTGCATCCTCAAGGTTTGAAATCCTGCACACTCAGTAAAACCAAGTCAATAGCACCTGTCTATGTCAATGCAGCAAAACAACATGACATCAACCCATAACGCCTCATAATCAAAATTAAATGTTTTAATAGCATAATAATCCGAATCACTTATGAGCAAGTGTCCTCAAAGAATAAGTTCTCTCAATAAGCAAGAGCGGGATGTTACATACACCCCCTCTTGGTCTAAAATTCGTCCCGAAGTTTCACAGTATAAGTGCCGAAATAATGTGTATCAAAGTATCATAAGTCTATCTATCAAACAAAAATGGAAACTGTTGGCGCATATCATATGCATCCTCCCAGGTTGTCGAGTGCGAACTATAGTTGTCCCATTGAACCTTGACTTGATCTACTGTTCAACGCCATATCTGTCGAATGCGATGATCCAAGATGTGGATTGGCTCAGTCGTGAGCATCCTCGTCCGATACCTACAAGGAAATCATGTCAATAAAATGTGTAGGATCACTAATATAATTTCTCAAAACAGATACGTGAAAAACATCGTGCATACACCTCAAGGAATCATGCAAGGCTAGTTGATAGGCCACAGACCCCTTTCTCTCCACAATCTCGAAAGGTCCCACAAACCTAGGAGAGTGTTTAGCTCCCTTTCCAAACTTGATCGAACTGTTATGTGGTATTACCCACAAGAATATTTGATTGCCAACCTCGTAACTATGGTCGACACAGTGTGCATCGACATAACTCTTTTATCCATCATGGGCTTCTTTAATCCTTTGTCTTATAGTTTTCATTTTCTCTTCCATTTCTTGGATCACTTCTGGTCCCACCAGGACCCTATACTCAAGCCAATCCCAACTCAAAGTCATCTGACACAGTCACCCGTAAAGAAACTCGAAAGGTGCCATCTTAACGGTGCTTTGGTAACTGTTGTTATAAGCGAATTCCACCAATGGAAAGAATTCTTCACAACTCTTTTGTTGGTCCATCACATACATGCGCAACATGTCCTCCAAGGTCTGGTTTGTTCATTCGGTCATCCCATTAGTCTCCAGGTGATATGAAGTACTGAAGTTAAGTTGGGTTTCCAAGGCCTCTTGGAAACTCGTCCAAAAACATCCAGTAAACACTGATCCTCGATTGGATATAATCCTCTTAGGCATGCCATTCAGCCTCACAATATCACTGATGAAAAATCTAGCTATGTTAGGTGCCTGATAAGTCATGCGCATAGGAATAAAGTGAGAACTCTTTTTTAGAGTGTCTACTACTACGAAAATTAAGTCGTGTCTCCTTTCCATCAGTGGAAATCCAACAATAAAATCCATTGAAATAACCTCCCATTTCGATTCCAAAATAGCGTGTGGCTGTAGTAATCCTGTTGGATGTCTATGCTCAGCCTTTATCTGTTGACATTCTAGACATCTCGCCACATAGTTTACTATATCTTCCTTCATTCCCTTCCAGAAGAATAAGGGTTTAAGGTCTTCCCTCATCTTCGTGACTCCTAGGTGAGCCATGTAGAGTGCTCTATGAGCCTCTCTCAGGATCAAGCTCCTCAACTCCTTGTTTGGTGGTGTGTAAATCTGATTTTTAAACCTCAATAATCCATCATCGTCAAACGTAAATCCTTCAAATATTGGTACCATCATTGTGTTTTATTTGATAAAACCCTCAACTTATTTATACTAGTCATCATCACACTGTAAATTTAGAATCTTTTCACGTAGGTTCATCTAAAGAGGCAACACCAAAAATATGTGTGGTCTCTGACTCAATGCATCTGCCACTCGGTTCACTGTTACTTTTATGTAAGTAATCTCGAAGTCGTACTCTCTAAGAAATTCCGACCAACGTCATTGTCGCGCGTTCAGGTTGCTTTGCGTAAAGATGTGTTGTAGTCCACAGTGGTCCATCCTTAGTTCAAATTTTCATCTAACAAGGTAGTGTCTCCAAACCTTCAAGGCATATACGATGGGTAACAACTCCAAATCATGCGATGCGTAGTTCTCCTCATGACTTCTCAGTTTCCTCGAGATGTAACCGATCACTCAACCGTCTTTCATAAAGACTTCGCCTAAGCCTTCCTTGGATGCATTAGTGCATACGAAGAAGTTTGCATCCATGTTAGGGACTTTTACTATTGGTGTCATTTTCAACATCTCCTTGAACCTCCTAAAGTATTCCGCGTATTTCTTGGTCCAATCAAACTTATTGTTCTTCTTCTGCAACTTCGTGATTGGATTTTCTATCTTCAAAAATCCCTCGATGAACCATCGATAGTATCCTGCTAGACCCATGAATCTACGTACTTCTAGGACATTCGTCACCGAAGGCCATTCCATAATATCCTTGACCTTTGTTAGATCCACGGTGATACCTTCGCTGGAGATGACATGCCCTAAGTAGTGAATCTTCGATTGATAAAATGAGCATTTGGACAAATTCCCATACAATTTGTGCTCTCGCAGACACTGTAGTAACAATTTCAAGTGCTCGTCATTCTCCTCTATCGTCTGAGAGTAAATCAAAATATTATCAATGAATACTTGGACGAACTTGTCTAAGTACTCGTGGAACACCCTGTTCATCAAAATCATGAATACCCCTGGGGCGTTTGTCAGTCCAAAGGGTAAAATAGTAAACTCGTAATGTTCAAACCTCATCTTAAAGGCAGTCTTAGGGACATCATCCTCCTTGATCTGTAATTGGTGATACCCTGATCACAAATCGATCTTTGAGAACACCGTCGCACCCTTCATATGATCAAACAAATCATCAATCCTTGGCAGGAGATATTGATTATTGATCGTTGCCTTGTTCAATCGACAATAGTCAATGCATAGCCTCCACGACCAATCCTTATTTTTTATGAAAATAACAGGCGCACCCCACGGTGACACACTTGGATGTATCAGTCCCAGGTCCAACAATTCTTTCAGTTGCATTCTCAACTCCTGTAACTCCGGGGTCGACATCCGATAAGGAATTCTAGCTATCGGTTCAGTTCCCAGTTTTAGGTCTATAGTAAACTCTAATTCCCTCTTTGGTAGCATCCCAGGTAACTCCTGGGGAAATATGTCTGCAAACTCTTTCACCACCGGAAGGTGTTCTATACCTTCCACCACTCCCTTCTCGCTTAACACAAGGATCGCATAAATTTTTCACCCCTTGCGCATGCTATTCTGTAGCTGCAAGGAAGAGATGAACCTCAGGGAAACTCCCTATTTTCGTTCTAAAATCACACTTCTCTATCACTCGTCATTGACCAAGGTCAACCATTTTGTCTTACAGTTGAGTATTGCATTAATGCAATTCCAACCAGTCCATACCAATCATGACATCATAAGATCCTAATATCATGACATACAGGTTGGCCCTGGTGACAAAATCTCCCAGGTTAAGGATACAACCTATAACCTTTCATCCAACCTTATATTTGGCTCCCGAAGCCATATCTATGAAGCTAAACTCATCCTGTTTGACTGCCTTTACCTTAATCCTTTTTAGCGCTGCACCAGAAATGAAACTCTCAGTAGCACCGAGATCTATCAAAATAATAAGGGTCTGGTTAGCGATAGTACCTAACGTCTCGAGCACATTCGATTGGTACTCTATTTGGCATTTATTCACCGCTGCATGAATCCAATGGGCCTTGCCCATATCTTCCACGGTAGTGGGTCTGGATAATCCAGATTCTCTAGTCCTCTCCACTGGGCAGTCACGTTGGTAGTGTGTCTCCCCACACGTCCAACACCCCTTCTTTGGTCTGGTACTCCTGGTACCTGAAGTAGAAGATGATGGCCCACCGGCCTGGAATCCTGGTCAGTGATGTTGAAGAGGCCTAAAATGTTGTTGTTGCGGTTGACGTTTCTGCTAATGTGGTGGTCCTTGATAAGGTGTCTACTACTAAGGCGTTGTTCATAGAGGTGTAGTGAAAGTGGATTGCCTATGGAAGCCACGATATCCTAGCATATGTTTGGCTAGTGTCTAATGCTGCTGCGCACCAAATGACACCTACCCTGCTGGTCTCGCTGGAGTCCTGGTCTGTCCCCCGCTGATAAGCTCCTCCTCTACTATGAGGGCCTTCTGGATGACATCATGTTATGTTTGAGGCATCAAAATCATAACCTTTTCACGTATGCTTCCATTAAGGCTAAACAAGAACCTATTGACCTTAAGTTTCTCAGTATTAAGATGTGGAGGATATCGAAGCAACTCCATAAAACGGGCCTCGTACTCAGGCACCGTACGACTGCCCTGTCGTAAGGAGTTCAACTCGTTGAGATGACGCTCAATGAATTCCTCTGATAGGTACCTCTCTTGGAACCGTTCCTCAAATATTTCCCATGATAAGTCTTCGACGACCATGTTCAGCTGTGGTAGGAGAGTCTTCCTCCATATAATAGTGCTCCCCTTCAATTGAAATACCGCCATGCATACCTTCATGTTGGAGGTATAGTCGCGAAGTGCAAATCACATCGCCATATTCTCCAACCATGCCTCGGTAGCTGCATCATCCGAGGCACCAAAGAACTCGAGAAATTTGACCTTCTCGAGTTCACGATGAATTCTACCAGTACCGACCAGAGCACGTGATGGACCCTGAGGAGGTGTTGGTGCCCTGGCCTCATCTCTATCCAAATGGATGATCAGTGCCTCAAACATCCACTAAAAAGACCTTGTCATACTAACCACATCACCCATTGCTATCTATTCCTGCCCGACAACCTGTTCGTCTCCCTGGGGGTTAGACCCCTCAGGCATGGATGTTACTGGAGGTGGCGCACCTCCTCCCCTAGAACCCTGTCATTTGCCTCGGTGGAATCCTCTAATCATGATTACCTACATGAATACAAATCAACTAATTAGCAACATTATAATCAAATCATATCAATGAAAGTTGTAGTGATCCCAAGTCATGGGTCGAACTTGGCTCTGATGACACATGTGATGACCCCTTAGTTACGACTACAACCGAAGAAGAAGTGAATTTTTTGTATTGTTTGAAAGGAAAGAGGTGACGACAACAATAGTTAACCACACACTAATGACGAACACAAGCACGCAGTCTAGGCAACAGGCTACTATGACACCATGCATAGGCACAAGGGAAACTGGGCGAAACGTGCATAGACAACAAGGAGAAAATGATTACCCGCACGACACAAAAAAGACATGCCTACAAGATTAAAGGACAACATCCCTTCCTGACACAATGACCTTGACGAACAAGACTAGAACCTCAAAGCACGTGAGCCAAACGCTTGAAGGCATTCAACCCATGCACCAAAGCAAATTGTAGTGCTCGACAACACTCACACAGAACGCACCGACTCTCGCCAAGTTATCATTTTCCGCTATCCCATAGGGCATGCCATGATCCCCTCAGCTGGAATCGTGTCGTTCCCAGGTGATGGACGCATCAATAACCCTGGCGCAAACATGATCTATCTAGACCGATGACTCTATATAATCTGATGTGTTAGGAGCCCAAATCGATAAGAAAACCACACCCAACCCCAACAACAGGTCGATGAAACACCCAAGGACGAAAACAAGGGATGACACAAGCCAATACACGACATTGTAAACGACCCGACCAATCACTTAGTCTAAACTAGTCAATGATTACAATCTATTTTAACATGGGTTGCCATTCTAAACAGGGCACGTCTAAGTTACAAATAGTCATTAATGCACTCACTAACTTATTGTTAATACAATCAATCTAGCAAGTCTAAGTAATCAATACTAGAATTATAATTATAAATACCATCTAACCTCAACTATAATCAATTTAGCAAGTCTAAAATTGGCAATCTAGTCTTTACTCACCAATCTAATTTTAATCAATATTACAACCTAAGTGGACAATTCTATAATGATCCAAATCTCCATCCAACTAGCCATTAAATTAAATAACAACATTAATAATGCTACCATTATAACACTTATGAACAATTAAATCTCAACACGTAGTCTAGCTATATTGACCGAACTAACAATACTAGTTGTCTATTAACATTGAGAAGGAAAATGCTAACTATTAACATCGTTGTAGCAATTTAACAAGGTAATTAACATAGCAGTTACATAACAATTAATATAGTAATAACAAGGAAATTATTATGACAATTAACATAACAATTAGTATAGCAATAACAAGGCAATTAAGGCGACTGCTGACAATTTAACTCTTTGTGGAAATTAATTAATAAGAAGGAATCTGTTGACCCTTAACTCACTGTAGCAAATAACATGGTAGTTAATATGAAAATTAACATAACAATTAATATGGTATATAACAAGGTAATTAACATGACTGCTGACCATTTAACTCGCTATGCAAAATACTCATTAAGAAGGAATCTGTTGTCGATTAACTCGCTGCAGAAATTATGTTTGCAATTAATGGACCCAAGACATCGTTGTAGCAATTATGTTGGGTAGTGAGAACGTTGGGTACACTCAAATTGAAGGAGGATAAAAGAAAATACAAAACTATAGAAGGATCAACTCATGGTCATTCAACAACAACGCAGCCACAGTTTAAAGGCAAATCACTATACCACACATCAGCGAAACGCAGTACACAAATGGTGGCAAATCATGCCTATTCAATAGTAAAATCACTCAAAATTAAATGGAAAAATGTGGTGTTGGCGACGGAAGTCACTCTTGGATTTCTTGCAGGAGCAGATCCTGACACCCATCAGTTTAATGTCACGATTTGTTTATAAAGGGATGATCAAATGGAGATAAAGGCTCGAGGAGATATCACCCTAACTTAGGGACTGGGTCTAGCATGTATGGGACAAAGGAGGTCTTGATCTAACTTCAGCCAGTGGGTTGATTGAAAGATGAGCAGGTGGAAGACTTGGTAAGGAAGGTGAACAAACAACTTTGGGCAACAGGCTTTCAGTGGTTTGCAGAAGAAAGACTTTGAATGCAAGATCCTCTTGGTTCAGGATCTCAAGAAACTGAAAAGGGGACTTGACTGGATCCTCCAATTCCAAGTCACTCAGTGCTGAGAAAAACACAAGGATTGACCTCATCCTTGCTAAGAATAAAGTGCTGGATTTACCTATGCATTTTTTTATTGAATTTGGATTGTGATTTCATTAGGGATTTACCTCTGCGTTATTGAATATGGATTGACATTTCATTAAGGATTTACCTCTGCAGTTTTTTTTAATCTGGATTTAATGTTTCCTTGTACCAATCACCCAAAAAATGTTAATATCCTCACGATAAATCCCCTTAAACCTCTACATTTTTTTTAGATGTATAATTCTCCTAGCATGTGAATTATTCTAGCATTAATTCATTTTAAACCTCTCTTTTTTTTCTTCTAGATGCACAATTATCCTAGCATGTAAATCCTGCTAGCATTAAATCCCCTTAAACCTATGTGGTTTTTTCTAGCTACACAATTCACCCGGCATGTGAGTCCTCCCGTGATTAATTCATTTTATACCTCTGTGGTTTTTTTTTCTAGATGCATAATTCACCCAGCATGTGAATTCTCCTGTTGTTAATTTATTTTATACCTCTTTTATTTCTCTAGATGCGCAATTTTCCCAGCATGTGAATTATCTTGGCATTAATTCCTTTTAAACTTGTTTTTTTTTTCTATATGCACAATTCACCCAGCAGGTGAATCTCCTGGTGATTTTCTCCTTCATCAATGAAAAATTTATCTCTGCATTGTATCTAATGCTTGATTATGATTTCCCTTCTTCCTCAATGTCGGATTATCTCTGCATTTTGTCTAATGTTGGAATGTGATTCCCTTCTTCGTCAATAGTGGATTTGTCTCTGTGTTTTATTCTTCGATTTTCCTAGCATTTCATTCTCATTGCATTCCATCTCTGGGAGAAACCTTTGTGTTTTATGCTTTGATTTGCCTAGAATCTTGAATGGGAATTGATTTTCATGTTCGTGAGCTTTAGATATTATATATAAGTGAGTTTCACTAGCTATTCAATTTTAGATATTGTTTATAATAGATCACTAAAAAGAAACCTCTCATCTATTGTTTTGTTTGTTATATGGAGATAAGTAGACTAGATTCCATTTAGGATCTTTGGCATAGAAACAAATTATATAAAAATCTTATGAAATATTTTCAATGTTGATTTTTTCTACATCAATTAATCTTTTTCTTATTTATATAAGAACAAAATTGTCCTTCTAATAATAGGATTGGCATTGTCTTTGTCTCAAGATCCCTAGAAGGGAAAAACCCTTCTCTAATTGTTTTTTGGGTAGAATCTTCAATGAAAATTGAATTTGATGTTTTATGAACTTATATATTATATGTAAGTGAAATTGGCTAGCTAGTACAAAAGTCCAATCTTACCTCACAAACCTTTGTATGGAGATCCTATAGAAGTTGAATTCTTGTTTATCCGCCTCTTGCTTAGTGATACTAGTACACATTATGATAGATAATAGGGATCTTCCTCATAGTGTTTGATGGTCGTTACTGCCATGTGCTCTTGTAGGATGAATGCCAATTGATTTTTGATGTTTTATGAACGTTAAATATTGTATCTAAGTATATTTGATTTGCTCGTCAATTTTAGAATTGTTTATTATAAACCTCCAAAAAATATGTTCTATGGTTTTGTTTGTTAAATGAATATAAGTAGATTATTTTCTCATCTAATATGTAGGCAATAACAACAAACTCTATACAAATAGTTTATGATATCCTCCCAATAGGGATATTCCTTACATTAATTGATGTTGTTCATTGCTCTGTGCTCTTGTGAGATAGTGGAGACCAAAAGTACTATTTATACAAAAATACAAATTTCTTCCTAATAAAAGAATTAACATTTGTCTTGTCTCAAGATTGTTAAAAAGGCAACTTCATCCTCCAAATATCGATTTCTTTATAGATTCTTGAATGGAATGATTAAACGTGCAATAAATAGATTTATTGTAAACTAATTAAGGGTGATTTATTATTTAATTCCCGCACTCCCTGTAAGGAATGTTGATTTATGTTTAATTCAGTAATTAGATCACTCGCACACCTTGAAAATAATGTTGAATTATTGTTTAATTCAGTAATTGATTAATCGCACATCTTGAAATTAAATAGATGTTTTCTCTTGCACCGTGAAAATAAAATAAGGTTGATTACACTTGCGCTGTTAGAGTAATGTTGACATATGATTGATTTATTAATTATATTCTCTTGCACCATGTAAAAAAAATATTATTTCTTATGCGTCATGAATAATATTGATGTATGGTTGATTGAGTATTTAGACTTCTCTTGCGACGTGAATAATATCGATGTACAAATGGTTGAGTATTTAAATTCTCCTGCGCCATGAACAATAATGATGTTGATTGATTGAGCTAGTTTGTTTTCGACTTGATTGTGTTAGTGGGATTTAGACACCTCCTTGTTCTTCAGAACAATTGCCAGCTCGGAGACCTTAAGTGGTCAAAATCAATCGGATCAATCTTGGTCTTGAGCGTTTCTTATGTGACCTAGAGGTCCTAACCTTGCAAGGTAGGTTGGGTGGGTAGTCATTTTAATATTCAGTATCTGGTTGATCATTGTTTATAAATTGCTTTAGTCGATTGTCATGGATGAACTGCGTCTCTATTTATGTTTATTTGTTGGTTGCGTCATTGTTTATTAAGATGATGATTTTCTTGTAATGCTTTTAATTATTATGTCATTTGATCATGCGGTGATATGAATTATGTGTTGATGTTAATTTCCCAATGTTAAAAAAAAAAAAAAAACTATTGTTCTTCGCTTTTCCTAGTCGCGACGGAGGGGACTTTACACTTTTTAGTAGGATACACCTACTCTGATACCAGTTGATTAAAATAGGCCCTTAGGACCTACAAAAATTCACTTCACACATAGAGAAAAAAATATTTGATATTAAATGAAGAAACAAAATGCCAACCTCCTGCCTAGTCACTCAGAGTGCATAGCTTAATAAAAACACACACAAATTGTTTTCCTTAAAATTGTACACAATGTGCACTCTTATTAAAACTATGAATTTTTTAAAAAACTTTTAATGGTATCGACAACTTAACTATTGTACATAAAACCAAGTTTTGATACCTTTCTCTTCTCATACCAATTTCTTTTCCTACTAGTCTCAATATCAACAATGCCTTTAATTACATGGTGTTCAACCTAAAAAGCATGACATTAAACTTTTTTTTTCTTGAATTATTGCCATCTTGTTGTCTTCTTAGATTATTTTTTTCCTCTACGACCCCTTCTTCTTATTTTTAATCTGCTTACCTCTTCTACATTCTCTAGATGATATTTCCTCTTCTCTCCTTTTTTCTTTGTGTGAACCTTGTTCTTGTTTAATGTCTCTTAACTTCTATATTCTTCACTATATGTTTTTTATTTTCTCTCCATTTTCTATGTGTAGACTCTTCTCTCTTATCTATGAATCTTTGAACGTTCCTCCTTCTATTCCTATTCTTTGTATCCCCCATTCCTCTCTAAAAATCTCCTCTAATAACCCCCACACCGTCTCAAAATTTGATTGTCTGCATCCCTCTATGCACAATGCTTTGAGATTCTTTCTCCTACCTTAGACTTGAATCACCGAGCAATCAAGATACACCAACCCCAATTATGGAGAAATAAATATTGTAAATGAATGGGATAGTACCAATTAGAATGCATGCTCTAAGATCATGTGGGTTCCTAGTCTCGACCCTTAAACATTTAATTTGGAAAAAAATGATCTTGAACAAATGCATATTATTGATTTATTTTGGAGGAATCAAATGGTTGATATTACGTTACAACATTTCCATTTTTCACTCACTTTCATGAATTAAAAACCTTATGAATAAATAAAAAATGTTATTGGTATAATATGAATGGTCCAAAATTGATTTGTCTGTCTCCTCCATTTCAAGCTCAAAATATCAGGATGCAATAGGGCTTGTCAATTGAAGTTGATCCAACAACTGAAAATTGATCATCCTTTTTCTCCACTCTCACAACTTTGTCAAAATTATATAAATTATTGATTTTTCATGATGAAAACACACACCACCGACTCTATTTCAACGCCTAACTAGATGCTCTTGCATCACATAGGAGCATAGAAAAACAAAAAAACAAAATTATAAAATATATTTAAATTGAACTTTACAATGGGTTTTTGGAACTAAAGGAATGCCATGCATCAATGTGAATATCATTTTTAATCCCTAAACAAAGCCCTATGTTAAGTATAAAACTCGTTATCAATCCCTAGATATTGAATTATTACATTTCTATTGTTATATTTCTATGTAGGATATAACTCTTCATTATACCATTTATTTATAATTGTACGCTTTGTCTCCTATATATATATATATATATATATATTGAGGAGATTTAGTCTTAGGATTATCATATCTCATCTTGTACATTTCATATATTATAAAAGGAGGTTTCCCCCTAGAATTGGATTGTTATTCATTTATTTTTTTGTCATTCTCAAGGTGTCAGTGCATAACATTTTTTATTAGAGAATCAATCATAAGGTTTTGTTTCCTCAAGAAAGACATATTTTCATTTTCTCTATAAATGTTTTTCTAGGAAGTTTCAAACCACCAAATTTTGAAGATACTGAAGAGACATAGCTAGTTACATATGGTAAAAATTTTAAGTTTTGTTTCATTATATTTTTGTAAATATCATTTGTGGAAGATAGGGTTTATGATTATTCCTAAAATTAGCCTCAAACAATTCACCTTTTTTATTTTCTCTATAAATGAATTTCAGTGAAGTTCTAGACATCAAAATTTTCAAAATCCTAAGGAGACATAACATACTACATGTGGTAGATTTTTTATATTTTGAATCATTATACTTTGTGAGATATATATTTTCAAAGTTGTGGTTGTTTACTAATCCTGAAATTAACCTTAAACAAGACCTTTTGGTATTTTTTCTATAGCCTTTTATCAATGAAGGTTCAGACTGTTAAATCTTCAAAAGTTTAATAATCTATATCAAATGACTATGTAGAACCAAATTTCAGACTCGGAAGGATTAAAATTTTGTATATATATCAGGACAAAGGTCATCCATTTAGATATTCTCCAAATTAGGGTTTGAAAGGTATGAAACTTAAAATTTGCATAACTTTTTATTGGAAGATTTGTTTTTGGTAATTCAATTTTTTTGATAACGAGAAAATAGAGGAGTATTATTATTTTTACCCCACATGGATCCAAAAAATAACTCAACATCAATTAAACCTCCAGAAAACTCATGTATAAATCATGAAGAAAATGAGGAGATGCATAACAAGTTATCCAAATTGGAGGACCACCTTAATAATTTGAGTGCTAGGTCAATAATGAGTGATGACTTAGTAAATACACAATTAAAAATTCAAGATATGGAAAATAATATGGAACAAATGGAAAATAAGATGGATGAAAATAAGGAAGAAGTATAAAAATCCATGAATGAAATGCAAAAATCCATGAATGGAATGAAAAAATCCATGAATGAAAATAAGGAAGAATTACAAAAATCCATAGAATCCATGCTCTTACAGAGGATCCCTAA
This sequence comes from Picea engelmannii, assembly GCA_009831015.1. NCBI lineage: Eukaryota > Viridiplantae > Streptophyta > Pinopsida > Pinales > Pinaceae > Picea > Picea engelmannii. Next base: position 7,371 of record ML783152.1, on the reverse strand, counting down.
TAGGGATATGAAGATCCAAGCAAATCATGAAAATAAGGAGAACGATGGTGTTGATACTCATTCATATATGGGGAGCATTTTATCACAAGTGAATAACAAAAATATTGAATTTCATAATCATTCATCACTCCAAGATCCACATCATTGGGTCTTCAAGTCTGCAACAAGGAACTAATTAATTCCAAAGATTGAAATGAGGAAGTTTTATGGTAATTATCCTAAATAATTTGATCTACAACAATTGTCAATCTTACAAAATGTACCTATTGCATCCTTGTATTTAGGAAATTATTAATTTGCTTGGTATCAATGGATTTGTGAAAGAAAGAATAATTCTATTATCTCTTTCTCCATTTTTATGGATGAATTGATATCACGTTATGGGAATTTTATGAGAAATACATTATTTATTCAATTGGTAAATCCTCGGCAAAAATGTCCAATTACGTAGCATATTTAAGAATTCCAAAAGCATAGTCTCGGGGTAAAGAACATTCATGAGGATAATTTGTTAGATCTCTTTAAGGGAACCTAAAGGGTAACATTCAACATGAGGTGCATCTTGTTGGAAGATTGGTTGTTTTCATTGATGTCAACCCTAGTCATGGGTTTTGGAACACAAGATTGATGAAGTTATTTGGACATGAAGGAAAATGCACATGCAGATACAACACCCATGGATGGATAGTATACATCATACTCTTTCCGGTGGTATGTGGCACGTCACGTGGATCCTCATGGTTGAGGAGAAATGAATTTTTGAAGATGACAAAGTGAATTGTACATGTAGGCCCTGAAGATAATTAAAGAAAAGAATTACAAAATAAGAAAGTGTCAGGTCGGCCCTAATGTTAAAAGGAAGTGACATAAATGGTATAAATAAACATCATTATACATTCATTTTGATATAAGTCGAATTTTAGAGTGAAGAAGAAGTAAAAGAAGGCCGGATTTCAAGGGAGGATGAAGTCTTTTGGTGATGTGTTCTAAGGTATGTTATTTTCAGGTCATCTTACCATTTTTGCTATAACGTTTTTTCTAGAACGATTCAGATGGTGAAATCGCTATGGTAGTGAGAAGACATATCAAGGTACCTCTGGTAAAAATTTCAGCTCTTTATTCGCTATAATTATGGAGATACACTCTGTGGAATATAGGGTTTGTGACCAGTCCTGAAACTAGTCAAAAAACAGGTGTTATGGGTAAAACAGTCATAACTTTTTCATACAGACTCCAAATGCAGTGGGACCACTTCCATTGGAAATAGTACGGACTTTAGTTTCTTGTGTGCGAGATTCAGAATCAGATGTTAAATATTGAGCGTGGGGCATGCTGTACAAGTTGGGTCTTCTGAACAGACCAGAATTGAATAAAGTTTTATTATCTCTCGTATATTATTGGGTGGAAGGAAGGGGCAAGGATAGAGAGTTTAGATCTCTCTTTATATTGGAGGATTGTATCTTCCTCTTGGAGGTTTATCCCTCCCTTTACATTTGGAAGCTGTAGCTACCTTTGGAAGTCATTACTTCCCTTGAACAAAAACTATTGATTGTTTCTCATATATTGTGCATGGTGTATTGTGGTGTATTGGTGTAACTCTTATATTATTGTTCATTTCTCATTGGATATAATTGAATGGTTTAAGTATAAGTTGATTTTTTTTTTTAAATTGTACTTGATACTGATTCACCCCCCTCTTAGTATCAACACATCTTTTAGAACTGAAATACCTAAAGAAAGATTTCAATATCGAAAGGAAAGTGGAAAAAAAAATATGGCTACTAGAAGGGTGACCACTAAAAATTATAGAGAGCACCATGTTCCCTCTCCTAACCTCGCTCAACCGACAAGGTTGACAGCTCAGAAAATGGATTAAAGAATATCAAAGGGACTATGTTTCAATTTTGATTGCAAGTACAATAAGGGACATAAATGTGGCGAGAATAAATTATTCTACATAGACTGTGAAGAGGAAGAAGATCAAGAATTGGAACCATTACAAGATATATATCTAGAAGAGACTACTCCAACAATATCTTGTCATGCATTGGTTGACATCGGTACTCAACAAACCCTCTAGATACAAGGATACATCAAAAATAAAAAGGTAATAGTGTTGATTGATTTTGGTAGTACCCATAACTTCATCAATTACAAATTAGCAAAAAATCTCAATTTCTTTGTATTTCCAGCACTAGAGTTTCAAGTAATGATTATAGATGGAGGTACCATAAATTGTGTTGGGAAGTGCCATAGTATTAAGCTCCATATGGGGGAGTATTTATTGGATAGTCCCATGATTGTGATCCAAATGGGTGGTTTTGATGTTGTATTAGGAGTTCAATGGTTACAATCATTGGGAATGGTGATCATTAATTTTCAGTATCTTTTCATGAGGTTTTCCTTAGAAGGAAAGGAAATTGAGCTTAGAGGTATCCAAGGAAAACCCTCTAAGGTGATAAGATCCAATAGAATGACAAAATTACTCAAAAAGGGACACCATGGTGTAATTACACAATTATCTTCACTATATGTTAAAACATTTATATCTGTTGCTCCATTGGATATCCAAATAGTTATCAACAATCATTCCAAGGAATTTAGAAAAATTCCTAAGGGTATTCCACCTACTTGAGATCATGACCATCTTATTCATTTGCAACCAGGAAGTGTACCACCTAACATTAGTCCTTATAAGTATCCATATGCACAAAAGAGTGAAATTAAGTGTATGATCCAAGAAATGTCCATGGTTGCGAAAAAGGATGGTTCATGGTGTATGTGTCCATATTATAGACAACTAAACAAAATGGCCATCAAAGATAAGTCTCTTATTCATGTCATTGATGAATTCTTAGATGAATTGAATGGATCAATTTTCTTTACTAAGATCGATCTTCATTTGGGATACCATCCAATCAAAATGAGGCGGGAACATATTCCCAAAACATATTTTAGAACACATGAAGGTCATTATGATTTTTTGGTTATGCCATTTGGACTTACTAATGCACCTTCAATATTTCAAAATATTGATGAATTATATTTTCAAACCCTTCTTTAGAAAATTTGTGTTAGTATTTTTTGATGACATACTAATCTACGACAAATATTGGAAAGAGCATGTACAAAATGTTGACAGAGTATTACAACTATTGGAATATAAACAACTTTATGCAAATCCTTCCAAGTGTGCCTTTGGGATTCAATAAGTGGAATATTTGGGTCATATTGTATCTCATGAAGGTGTAACAATGGACCCTAAAAAAATTAAATCTATGAGGGAATGGCCAATTCCCAAAACATTGAAGAAACTCAAAGGATTCTTAGGATTGATAGACTATTACTGCAAGTTTTTCAAGAACTATGATCAAATAGTAGGACCTCTAACAAAATTATTAAAGAAGGAATCATTTTCTTAGACTTGAGAAGCAACCAAAGATTTTTAAAAACTTAAGGAGGCTATGTGTATAACTCTTTTGTTGGCCACACCTGACTTCACAATTTTTTTTTATTGTGGAGTGTGATGCCTTAGGCCATGATGTAAGAAGGAAGGCCCCTTTCCTTTGAAAGAAACCAACTTAAAGGAAAAAACTTACTCAAACCCATTTATGAAAAATAAATGTTGGTCATACTACATGTAGTTAAGAAATGATGCCCTTACCTAATAGTAAGACACTTCAAAGTAAAAATATTTCATGGTAGTTTGAAGTACTTCTTGGAGCAACAATTATCTTCAGAAGAGAAAAAAAAAAGGGTTACAAAGATGCTAGGTTATAAATTTGAAATTATCTACAAAAAAGGAAAACATAACGTTGTGGAAAATTGCATTTGAAGGAAAGAAGAAGAAAAAAAAGGTTCATTATGTGTTATTTCTATTTCGTAATTTGATTGGTTGGAATAATAAAGGATAGAATGAAAGCAATATAAGGAGGTATGCAAGATCACTCAACAAGTACAATAGGACTCCAATTCATTAGATAAATTTGTATGGAAGAGTGATTTTCTATGGTATCATGATCACCTATATTTATGTAAGAATTCTCAACTCAAATAGAAGGTCCTTCTAAAATTGCACTCGTCCCCTATAGGAGGACATTCAAGATTCTTGAAAATGTACAATAGGATCAACAAAACAAATTTCTAGAAAGTTCTTAAAATTGATGTGAAAAAGTTTGTGTCTAAGTGTGTTGTTTACCAATATAATAATGGAGAGACAATCTAGGTTACAAGTCTTGCACAACTATTATCTATACCAAGTCAACGTCGAGAAAAATTGTCAATGGATTTTATTATGTAGGTTTACCCAAATATGAGGAAATATTGTCATCATGGTAGTGATGGGTTGACTAACAAAGTATGGCCATTTTTTTTATCTCATTCTCATCCTTTTAAAGAAAGTACAGTAGCCACAACATTCATGGAAACAATTCAAAAGATACATGAAGTCTCCAAGATTATTGTAGGTGACATAGGTCAAATTTTCACTGAAAACTTTTTGATTGAATTATTTTCTTGTTTGTGTACTCAATTTGCTCACAACTCATCTTACCATCCTCAATCTGATGGGAAAACTGTTATCGTGAATAAATGTATAGAAGGATATCTACCCTGCTTTTCATATAATAAACATACACAATGGGTCAAGTGGTTTCCCTTGGCATAATGGTGGTACAACACATCCTTCCATACTTCATAAAAAAATTCCCCATTTTAGAACTTTATCGATACCATCCTCCATCCATCACATCACCCTTGAAAGGGACCGCAAAGGTTAAAGAAATGGAGGAGCACATTGGGAAATGACAAGAAGTTATCAAACTATTGAAGGAAAACTTGGTTATGGAACAAAATAGGATGAAACAACAAGCATATCAACGTCGTAGTGAAATGGAATTTGAAGTGGGGGATTGGGTATTTCTGAGGCTACAATCATATAAAAATATTTCCCTCAAGAGAAAAAACAAGGAAAATAAATTAACACCCAAATATTATGGTCCCTATAAGATTTTTCAAAGGATTGGAAGTATGTCTTACAAATTGGAGTTTCCTCCATCTTCACGTGTACATCGAATCTTCCATGTTTCTTGCTTAAAGAAGGTAATAAAAAATGAGATCACAGTCCAAAATATTTTACCATATATTAATGAAGAAGTGAAAATTATATTAGAACCATAAGCAATCCTTGAAACAAGGATTAAGCGACTGAGAAGTTGATCATTAAGTACCTCGTCAAACAAAAGAACCTACCGATGGAAGATGTGACATGGGAAGATTAGTTCTTCATGCAAAAACACTTGTGGTTAGTCAAGTGTCAAAGACAACACTTGTTTGAAGGGTAGGGTCACATTAATCCCTAGACAAACCCCCATGTTAAGTATAAAACCCATTATTAAGCCCTAGATATTGAATTATTACATTTCTAGTGTTATATTTGTATGTAGGCTAGAACCCTTCATTGTACCCTTTCATTATATTTCTACCATTTGTCTCATATATATATATGTGTGGGTGGGTGGGTGGGTGGGTGGGTGGGTGTGCAAGATGAAAGGGAGGGACAACAAGAATAAATGGGAAGGGATTTGAAGCAATTGAGGCACAACAATAACATGTTGAACATAATGGAGAGAGTGAGAGTGATTCCAATGAATGAGATTGTGCTTCGATCATTAAATTTCAATGACTCTACCATGTAATAACTCATAAATTAGTAGTTAGTTTTAATTAATAACTATAATTTTCTTTAGATAAAACTATTGAATGACAATTTCTCTCTTCTCTCTTGGACTCGGATGTGGATTTTTTGAATAATATTTTCCTAATAAACAAGTTATAGTGTTTGTCATAATAAACAAGTTATAGTATTTGCATTTAAGGTGAGGAAGTCGGTAAAAAGAACTAACCCATAGTCATCATTTTGTTTATATGGAACCTTATTGTACATTTCCTTAAATATTTATGAATAAGTGCAACTTTCTAATGCAATGATTGTCATCCCTTAATTTTATTTTGTTGCATATATTCAATTTTGATATATTTAGCAATGCATGTCATAATGATATTATGAATGCTCATAAAAAATAAAATGTTTTACACTAATCCTAGATATAGATGTATATTTATTAAAATCTAAATACACATTAGGAATTTGATATTGACACTAATCAACACTCACACTTTTAGAATAAACAATATTTGAAATTCACACTTTCATAATAAAAAAATTACACTTTTGAAAACCAATTAAAATCAAATTTTCCACTTTAGATACACCAATAATCACATTTTTTAAACTATAATTCACATTTTCTTAGCCTAGATTCTTACTTATTAGTTCAAATTTAATGAAATTGATTTTTTAGCTAAAAATTGTTTTATGTTGACCACAAATGGTTAAACATAGGAATATAATGCTATGCAAACCCAATGTACAAACGATTTTATTAGTAGGGGTTGAAACCTTAAGTTAAAAAACCCATTTCCAATAATAATAAAAATTAGCATCTTTAGAGATATCGATATCTAAATTCACTAGAGATAGTGATCATGGGGTGAGAAAAGGTAATTTGATCATTGAATTCTCTATCCAATGGCATATCATTTTCTCATTTTTATTTTCATATTATAGTTTTAATTTATTTTTTTTAAAACTTATATAACAACAAAAATATCATAGTTATGAAAGTATCTAGAAACAATTTCTCTTGTTATGAAGGTACCCATCACAACCATAATAGAGAGAAAAACTCACTAGTAACACAAAACTTTATAAAATGTGATTCAAATATAAATTTGTTGACTTCCAAACTAATAGATTTAATAATTTTCATAAAACAAATTTGGAAAAAGTGAAATAAATTATTTGTGAAATTGTGCTTATATACTGTTTTAGAAAACTATATATGACACTAAAATAATTGTTAAGAAAAAAAGTTAATGATTAATTTTTCCATAAATATATGATTAAATGAAAATTTAACAAACTAAATAACACTTATACATCAAAATTCACAAGTGTCTATGAGTTTCAATGACTTCAATTTAAAAATATATATAAAATTCACAAGTTTCTTGAAACTACTTCAATTTAAATATATATATATATATATTATATCATTGAAACTACATTTTACTACAATTTAAAAATATTTATGCACATATATGCACGTGTCCACGTGTGCTGTATAGTGTCATTATCCTGTAGAGTTCTGAAAGTCAAAACAACCTAAAAAAAAATACAAGACATATAAAATTGTCTTATCGAAAACAGTATGCAGAGCTGAATTTCGCAGCTTTTACAGTCGGTCTCGTGTCATCAACTTGCATTAGCAACATCGACAAAAAGCAAGCATCTTACTATCGTTTGCTAGA
>ML783151.1:652709-664041 GCA_009831015.1 Picea engelmannii | reverse complement strand
TATAAAATACAAAATATCAATATTACAAAATAATCTCAATTTAATATATTGATGATGATGGTGATTAACGTCCACTCAAACTGAATTGGTCTATCGGACCTTACGAAGGTAAGGAATTACTTAAAATTCTTTAGTGTTTTATTTATGTTCTTGAAAAGCATTAAGAGAAGTATTCCAAGATCACCATAGTTTTGCTCATTTAAAAGGTCATGAAGGTTGGTAGTGTAACAAATCTTTTGAAATTGAGATATAATCTGGGTATATCATGGATTTTCTAAGAGAAAGTGATTTTCATCTTCAACCCTCTTAGTGTCACAAATGTGAAAAACTCTTTCATCCCACGGTGTTTTGGGAATTCACCAATGCCTAGTTTCACTATGGAGCTCATGAGAATTATTTCTTGTTTTAGCAATATTTTTTTTTTCTTTACACTTGTCAAAACAAAGAGATACTTTTGGTATTCTAGATTATGGTTGATTACCTCCATATAATATCTTAATTTTAATTTTCCCTCTAAATCTTTATCGCACCACATTTTCTCCTTAAATTTTGATGTAATAATATTTTTAATATTATCTTTATTATGCAATATGGTCTCTTCCTTGTGTCATCCCCACTTGAGTCGAAGGTGGTTTTGGATAGATTTTGAAGCAATTTTAGGAAGCCTCTTGTCTTCCATGATGTTTAACTTGTTCTTATACATTAGGTATCTGGTCATAGTCATTCTCTCAATGAGTGAAAGGCTTGCTTCTGTGAGGAGGATAGGATAAGGTGTATTTCCTTTAATGATAATATTATAGGTTATAAAATTCTTTCGGATTTGCTCTATCTTTCTCCGTGACTCTCTAGAGATACTACATCCCCAAACTTTGCATCTATATAAAACAACAAGAGTAATGAGAGTCTCAAAGAGGAGATTTTTCTTATCCCATACCTAAAGATCCACTGATTTACAATTTTTTTCAAGCTCATAATAAGCTTTCCACCCTCCATTTATCATTTTCATAATGTTATAATTCCAGTTGATCTTGTGATGAATATCGATGCCAAGATATTTGTATGAAGGCACTTTCTCCAAGCTATTGTTGTCATATACGAAAGTATCATAGGTAATCTTATTGGATTTAAAATTATTATGACTTTTGTTTTGTCAGTAGTAATAGTCATACCCGTATTGGAACAGAAATCCTTGAGGATCTTAGTTGCTTGTTAAGATCATGAGGACCCCTTCTCATAATAACAATATCATCAATGTAAAGAAGAAGAATGATGACTATAACAGTGAGAGTTGGGTCAATACAACTGCTTCTTCCAAACAATCTTCTAACTTGTCAATGAATATGCCAAAAAGGGTAGGGGATAGGGGACAACCTTTCATGACTCTGATATTGTAGTTAATTTCTTGTAACTAGCCCTTGGGGTTCCTGAACTTGGCAATAACGTTCTCATAGAACCATGTTGTTACATCCCTCAACTCAAAAGGAACTTTTATCTATTCCAACCTATCCCAAAGCTTTGTCATGCGTACTATGTCAAAAGATTTCCTAAAGTAAACGAAACAACACAAGAGATTGGTTTTATTATTGTAACACTCCTCCACAATGATCCTAAGTGTAACAAGGCATTCCACAGTTGAATGATATCTCCTAAATGTGGCTTGGCCTTTAGCTCTTTTCTGTGGCTTTCTAGCCATAGACTAATCTTCTTTTCCAAAATAATTCTGTATAGCTTGGCTAAAATGTGACTAATCATAATGGTCCTATAATTAGAGGGAATGTTTTTATCCCCACTTTTAAAAATGTACAATGAGGCTTTGCATCCAAGGTTTACGGAAACCATGTTTGACTGCTAAATTGAAGAACTTGTGTATGTGGGGTGATGATAGGCCCTCCGATTTTAAAATTTTGAGCTTGGTAGCCTTAACTGTCCCTAGCTTTCCCATTTGTGATTTGTTTAACCCTGAACTCTATGTCTCCATAAAAACTTCATCCTTTATAGGAACATTTTGAATGGTGTCCATGGTGTTAAGAAATTCGTAAAGACTTTTAAAACATAAATTCCAGTCCTTCAAAAGAATCATATTATTTTCTTTCGTTTTACAAATTATAATTTGTAGCCAAAACTTTTTTAAGATAAAACTTAATAAATGTAAAAACAACTCTCACTCTCTATTAATATAATAACTTTTTTTCTTTTAATTAAAGATTTGTCAGTCAATATATATCTTATGAAATTTTAAAAATTATCATACTAACATTATATGTATTATCTTTCTTTAATATCTTTCTTTATTGACATATTTATATTTCTTATCATACCAAAATTGGTTGTTCAAGCATTCACGTTATTAGTTCATGCCGTAGGCATAGAGGGACTATAGCGATCGATAAATCGTTGACATGGCATTAGCTTGTGCGTTGACTAGAAATATTTGCCTATTGTCTATTGTTGGAACAAGGGAAGTGAAAACATCGATTTTTATATAATAAAAAGTATCATGTTTGTCAAGATCTGGTTGGACAAAGAATTAGAGGTCTTATTTCCACCTTCACTATTCCCAATGTAAAATATGTTTGCATTTCCAAAGTATTTGGTAGTATATGGTCATTTTTTAATCATAAATTTTGTTATGCATTCATCGAATGTGGATTAATGCTACCATTAATTCGAATGTTTGTCTTAGCATTTTATGCTAGGTAAATTTATGGCAATGTTTGATATGGTGGCATATCCAAAGTATGGCTTTGCAATACATTCTCTGGTGTTCAAACTATTGTTACAAAAATTATATGAATTTATTTGGGATACGTCAGAGACCTGCCACATTGAATTTTTTTCTTAAATGTTTATAGTGCATTTCTGACAGACTTAAATGTTTACCTAACTGGCTTGGTAGTGTTGAATGGTTACTTAGCATGCTAGTTACAAGACATTTTCTTCCGTTTTTAAAATTTATATGCTCCAGGGCCATTTTTGGTTCACTGGTCCATGCTTGCTTTTTTCATGGCACTGATTTCTTATTTGCATGTTCTCATTGTTCTTGCTTGTCTGTTCGTGTTGTTGCAATTTGCACGTTTGGGTTTCTGCAGACGCGATTGGAAGAGCCTCATTCCAGGGGGGGGGTTGTTGTGTGTTCATTTCTTCGTTGTATGTTTTTTATTGTTGCTTAATTCGACTTTGCAGGGTTCCGGTCCTGCGCCTGCACTTGGGCCTTTTGGTGCTTTTTGGCTGGGTTCCTATTTGGTGTTTTTTCTTGTTTGCCCAGGGCTTGCAATGCTGGGATGTTGCATCTGTGGTTGGATCTTTGGTTACATTTTTTTGCACTTTGTTTGCATAGAATACTATTAATATAAAATAACAGACTAAAGAATTGCAGGCGATGTAAATTGCATCTGTTATGCGTTGAAACAAAGTTTGTCGGCCTGGAAATATATTTCATAGTTGTCGATTCATTTCCCATGGATTTTGTGTTACTATGGTTTCATAGTTACGAGAGTGCCTTTTGTTGTGTGGGAGATATAGTTGTTCTCTACCTTTTACTTTCCTTTTGTAAAATGTGTTTGACTCTAGTTTGTTGTGTTTCTGTGGTCATTCTGAGCAACTGTCGTTCGGTTGCGTACTTAGCCAGTTTTATGGACGTGGCTTCGCGAATAAGTTCTATTCAACTATGAAAGGTCATGTTCAGTGTTTACATTAGCTTTGTCGAATTAGCTTTCTTTAAAAGAAGGCGTCTTGGACAAAAGAGAATGCAATTTATGAAATTATAGGTTTCCTGGACAACATAGGTTAATGATCGTGGCTTCTGGGGCTGGCGGGATGAAAATTGGGCTTATTAAGATAAAATAATAGAGTAAAGAATTGCAGACAATGTCAATTGCATCTGTTACGCTTTGAAGGAGAGTTTATCGAGCTCAAAATATATTTCATAGCTGTCGATGCTTTTTCCATGGATTCTGTGTTACTACGGTTTCATAGTTATGAAATTGTCTTTTGTTGTGTGGGAGATATAACTCTTCTCTCCCTTTTACTTTCCTGTTGTAAACTGTGTTTGACTCTACTTTCTCGCGCTTCTGTGGTCATTAAAAGTGATTGTGGTTCAGTTGCATCCTATGACAGGTCATGTGTGGTCTATACATTAGCTTTCCCGAATTAGTTTTCTTTAAAAAAAAACCTCCTGGACAAAAGAGAATGCAATTTATGAAGTTATAGGTTTCCTGAACAACATAAGTTAATGATCGCGGGTTCTCAGGGTGGCAGGCTGAAAATTGGGCTTATGTTCTTCTGTGCCCTACAAATAGCACGGAGAGTTCCGCGATCATTCCGACCGACCGTCGTTCGGTTGCATACTTAGCCAGTTTTATGGACGCGGCTTGGCGGATAGGTTGTATCGAACTATGGTGTATACATTAGCATTTCTGAATTAGTTTTCTTTAAAGGAAGGGCTCCTGGATAGAAGACATTGAAATTGATCAAATTATAGGTTTCCTGGACAACATAAATTAAACATAGGAAATATGTAATTTTGTAAAGTTGATATATAAAGCATGCATAGAGCCTTCATCCCATACTTAGCTAGTTTTTGCATCGCGGGTTCTCGGGGTGGGCTGCTGAAAATTGAGAATCATAGAGTTCCCCGATATACAAATTGACCATCAAACTTGCGGACTATTTGAATTTGAAGGTCATCATGTCCAAAAAAAATTAGCATTGTTGAAATAGTTTACTTTACGTACGTTGTTTTACATACCCTGGTGGACAAAAAAACACACAAAAAAAATAGTAAGCATTTTTTGGATCTCGGGTTCTCGCGCTGGTGTGCTCTAACTTCGGCCACTATTTTTCTGTGTCCTACAAATAGCACGGGTAGTTCCGCGATATACAAATAAACAATCGGACTTGCAGACTATTTGAATTTCAAGGGCTCATGTGCAAAAAAAATAGCATTCTCGAATTACTTTTCTTTACGTACGTTCTACATACACTCGTCGAAAAAAATTGAAAAATAGTAGTAACGTCTGTTACATAGGGTTCCATCCCCACTACATTCAGTGCTTCCCAATACACATTAAATATGTTTTCAAAACTCATAATCAACTAGACAAGTTCGAAAAGATGGGCTTTAATAAATGGAAAGCTCGAGGACATTTCCCATTTAAATAAATAGACAGGCTAATATTCAACCCTTCCTTTTTTTTTTTTTTTGAACAGGCGGGGAAAGATGAAGACTCAAATGCAACGTAGTTCCGCGATTATTAGATACTCAATTTGCATTCTCGCTATGGCTTCTGCCAATGAGTTGTCCATCATATATGGCCTTCTAGGTTGTCAGCTGTTTTTTCCCCTTTACTCAAATAATAAAAATGTCATTGAATTTGAAGAACATTGAGTATTGAAGTTCCTTACCTATGAAAGAGCCTTTTCGCCAACATTTTGAATTTGCGAATTTTTTTTGCTTCTACAGTTTTAGTTTTCTTAAAAGCTTCAACATAGTTCACGAAGGTGTCACCCACAGAGGGCTTGACATCATGTCACTCTTTAATATTGTGCATTTCGAAATTATGGGCTTTAATAATTGAAAATATCGAGGACATTTCCCATTAAAATGAATAGACAGGCAAATATTATGGGATCTGGAAATTTCTTTTCGCATGTATTTTGAAGTTGCGAAAATAGTGTTTTTTTTTTTTTTTTTGGTTTCTGCAGTTCTAGTTTTCTTAAAAGCTTCAACATAGTTCACGAAGGTGTCACCCACAGAGGCCTTCATGTCATGTCCCTCTTTAATATTGTGCATTTCGAAATGATGGGCTTTAATAACTAGAAAGCTCCAGGAAATCTGCCATTAAAATGAATAGACAACTGTATATTATGGGATCTGGTAATTTCTTTTTGCCTACATTTTGAATTGGCGAAAATACTTTGTTTTTTTTTTGCTTGTGCAATTTTAGTTTTATTAAAATCTTCAGCATAGTTCACGAATGTGTCACCTACAGAGGCCTTCACGTCATGTCCCTCTTTAATATTGTGCATATCTTAGATGTCAGATTTGAGAATCTGCTCAGATATGGGAATTTTAATACGTGTTGTTAGTCACCATTCAGTGTACATATTCAAAAAGATTGGCATTAATAACTGAAAATATCAAGAACATATGTCATTAAAAGGAATCAAAACAAAATGTATGGAAGACCATCCAGCCTTGCTTTTAAATACTTATTGCCATTTCTCTCTATCATCACAGAGTTGTGCTTTAGGGTGCCTTCATTCTAATGTTCCTGGTCATGGACATGTAAGACAACTTAGAGATGCGATCGAGGGGCAGATGAAAGAAGAGAGACTGGTTTTATGTGACGTGAGCTTTGAATAAAAAAAGTCTGTTATATAAGAGAAACTCAGAGAGGACGAAAAAAAAAGAACAAGTATGTTTGGTGTTCTCCCTGTGTTCGATGCTTTGGTTGGTTGAAAAGGCTGCCTGGAAATTTGTTTGTTGAACTTCTTTGTTTTATTACTAGGAATTGTAATGGATTTTAAGGTCACCTGCAAGATAGTTCTTCGTCTAAGTATATAGATTCTTCCAACAACACAGATTTGGCCACTGTATCGAATTGTAGAGATTGCACAAGTATTTGTCTTCCTCAGAGGCTGGTAACAGAATCTGTATGGGTGGATAAAATGACATATTATCACTACAAGAGTTTCTATTTCATACTTTGATGACCTGCATGTGGCTCTGGTATCCGACTTGACAGAAATCCATGTTCTTTGTCAAAGTTTCTTCGATTTCCTCTGGATGTAGTTGTAGAGTCCACATATTAGGCGTCACCTCCGAACATTCCAGGCCTTTTTGTGGGCTGCCATACCTCGCATGCTATGAGGAAAGATATATTATGATGCATTCTGCAGCATTTGATGCACTTTCCACACCTCAGCTACCCGAAGAATTTATGTACCTCAACATATTTGCATTTTTCATATGGGTTAGATGTTTCTTCCAATTTACTGTAATAAAGAAAAGAAGTTCCACATACAAATCCTCAGGCAGGCTTCTCAACCAAACAGACGATCGAATATAGGGAGAATACCAGTCACTATATACTTGAATTTGTTTCCCCTGCCTTAACTTTTGTGACATAAAACGACTCCGTTCACTTTGAAATCGGCCTGAATCGCATTTCTAAGTTGTCTCAGATGTGAATGCTCAGGAACATTGCAAAGAAAACACCTTAAACCCCAACTTTTCGACGACAGAAGGAAATTAATACTTGACAAAGAATGGAATGTTGAATAAGTATCCATTGCAAGCATGCTATATCTGGAAGAAACAAGGTATTCAAAAAACTGGGTAGATGTACTTCGCAGCACCGACTAAGTACAAAACCCAAAATTGATATTCAACTCGTTTTTTACGATTAAGAGTTTGAACGTCAAGAAAAGTGTGAAGAAGCTTAATCAATGTACATATCTTTAATTGGTCAACGTCAGGAGAAATTGCAATCATTGTCGCAAATAGCCTCAGTTGTATTTTGTAACACATCTTATTTGAATATAGAATAATTTCGGTTTATTTCTTAATAGTATTTTCCAATTTCTGGTATTTGTTTTAATTGTATTTTGTACCTTCTTCCCTTGTGTTGTTAAACATGAAGTACAAGATTTTCTTTGTGCTACTCACTACTTCAATCTAAATAAAACTTGGTCTATTCTTTCTTTACATTTTACATTTAAAAATACTTTTTCGTAGGCCATACTTATGTGGCGTCGGCTCTGTATTTAAAGAAAGAAATTGGAGGACCCGTTTTTCTCCCATTCTTTGGGTTCCATAAATAGAATGAATTCATGAGTTACAACAAGGCATCTGAACTGTTGACGCAATGTTCCTGTGAAGTATGTTGGATAAATTTCAGCTTGTTCTATTTGATAATATCCGTGCATATATACTAATATCAGTACTATTGGAAAAAATACAGGAAACTTCCTCTTCGACAAAGCTTAGGAAGTTATGTTTGGGTTTGTGGTATTAAACAAATATGTCCAGTGTTCCATCATATACATCTTGCAACCTAGGAGTTCTGTAGTTTGCAATTTACGCTTTAATTACTTAAAGTCACAACAAATTTTGATTGCCTTTAATTTAATTTAGATATTGATGTTTATGGAGAGTCGTTGTTTGCTGATGTCATTGCAATGAATACAAGATGAATAGATGATAAGGAATTTATGTCATTGAGACCACAATGCAAATTCATGTTCCTTGTTGCGTTATGTACATCTTGCAGTCAAAATTTTCTTGGTTTCAACAAAATTTGCAAGCCAAAGAGCATCTTGCAAGTTGGGAGATCATTTGCATTTGAAACAAAAACAAGCCATTAATATATATTAGTATGAATACTATTCATATAAATACGAAAACTTTCTCCATTGATAGATACTAGTATGAATACTATTGAAATAGATATCAAAACTTCGTCTTGGCCAATACTTAGCCATTTATCTGGACACCAGGCCTCCGGTTCGCGGTATCCAACACCTATGTCCCCTGTTTCGCAATATACATGTTGCCGGAAAAGAACTTCAGTGATGTGCACTTAATGCTTTTACTAGTGAGAAGCCAGCAGAGGTTCGAAAACATTGCCATTAATAAACGGAAAAAAAAAGTTTTCTCGACTCTTAGATACTTATCTCTTTTCCCATTTTTCTTTTCCCGTTCATTATAGCTTTCTGGTTTTATACTTAGTCATCTTTCTATGTACGACAGGCTGACATGTCTTCATCTCCATCTATATCCTCACAAGACGGATCTGACCGACCGTTGTTCCATTCCATACTTAGCCAATTTTATGCCCGCCGCTGCGGGGCCGGCGCTTGCGAGCCCAACTGCTTATTGTTCCGCTATATACACCTTGCATTAAAAACATCTGTGATCTACAATTCTACTGTGGGTTCCTCGTATACATTAACTTCGTTCAAAGTATCAATTGTTGATATGCATACCTAGAAACTTCTTGTCCTTCCTGACATACATCAACAATGGTCTTACCAGTGACAAGTGGACACAGTGGTACGAAAGATACTTCTGTGATCTGCAATTCATGCCTTAACATCTCCATCTATATCCTCGCACAACGGATCCGACCGACCACTGTTCCTTTTCATACTTAGCCAGTTTTATGCCCATCGTTGCGGGGATGTCACTTGCGAAACGAGCTACTTATCATTCTGCTATATACATCTTGCACTCACAACATCCGTGATCTACAATTCCACCACAGGTTCCTTGTATAAATTAAGTTCGTTCAAAGTATTTGTTGTTTCTTTACATCCCCAACAACTTCACGTCCTTCCTCATATACATCAGCGATGCTCTTACTAGTGGCAAGTGGACACAGTGGTACGAAAGATACTTCTGTGATCTGCACTTTATACATTAACTGGTGAGAACTCAACAGGCATTCACAAGCATTTGCATTAATAAGCAAACACTAGATGTTCTTCTGCGAGATACTTGGTTCTTTTTCCCTTCTCTTCTTCCTGTGTATTATCTAGAATTCCACTGCGAACTTCTCCGTCCTTTTTCCCTTATTTTGATCATGTGTATTATGGGACTGTAAAATATGGACATGATATTTTATAGAACATGTACAAATTCTACATTCCATACCTAGCGACATTTTGGATCGCGGGTTCTCGGTCGGGCGGGCAGGCTCAAAATTGGGCCTCCATTATTCTGTGACCTACAAATAGCACCCTGAGTTCCACGATATACAAATTAACAAGCGCACTTGCGAACTGGCTAACTCAACATTGCACTGCTATTGTTTCGTGTCCTCTAAATAGCACTCCCAGTTCCGCGATATAGAAATTGACTAACGGAGTGCAGGACTGGTGGGGTGGAGATTGCCATTGTTTATAAATGCTAATCCCTATGAAGTATCTAGAAGTATCTAAAAATTATTTTAGTTTTTATTTTTCCCTATATAACAGTATCTAAAAAATTATTTTGAATACTAAAATAGCTCTTAGTAGTGACAACTAGACACAGAGTTACGAATTAGTTGGGATTGCACTCTCCGCAATATACAAATTGACTACCAGATTCCGACATCGTCCTCTCTTCCATGTTACAGATTATGCATTCCAATGTTTGGAGCGATACAATTAGAAGGTTTGGGCCTCGCCTCCTTTTCAGACACTTTCTTAGCTTGTTTTGGATCCTCCTATTTCCCGGTTCACGAAATATGCATCTCCAGCATTGGCAGGTTGACATATGTTTATCTCCATCTATATAATCAGACAATGAATCTGACCGACTGTTGTTGCTTTCGATGTTTTTCCGTTATATACATATTCCACTCTAAATTTTCGTGATCTACAATTCCACTGCTAACTACTCCGTTCTTTTTCCCTTTTTTTTCTTCCTGCGTATTATGGGACTATAAAGTATGCACATGATCTCTTATAGAGCATGTACTAATTCCCATGATAGTTTATAGAGCATGTACAAATTCTTCATTCGATATCTAGCGACATTTTGGATCGCGGGTTCTCAGGCAGGCGGGCTCAAACTTGGACCTCCATTGTTCTGTGGCCTACAAATAGCACCCACAGTTTCGCGATATACAAATCGACAAGTGAACCTGTGGAGTGGTTGAATCAACATTGCACTTCCATTGTTTTGTGTCCTCCAAACAGCGCTCGCAGTTCCGCGATATACAAATTGACACATGGAATGTAGGACTGGCGGGGTGGAGATTGCCATTGTTTACGGATGCTAGTCCCTATGAAATATCTAACAGTATCTAAAAAATTGTTTTGAATACTAAATTAGCTCTTAGTACTGACAACTGGACACAGAGGTACGAAACAGTTGGGATTGCACTCTCTGCAATATACAAATTGACTACCAGATTCTGACATCGTTCGCTCTTCTGTGTTACAGATTATGCATTCAAATTTTCAGAGCGATACAATTAGAAGGTCCGGACCTTGCCTCCTTTGCAGACACCTTCTCAACTTGTTTTGGATTCTCCTGTTGTCGGGTTCACGAAATCTACAATTCCAGCGCGGTCACTCTACCACTGCTCACAAATGTTTCAAAGTATCTCTCGTTGCCTTCCATCCCCACTAACTTCCTCTGCTTCCCGATGTCCTACCATATCCTTGTTGATATTGAGAGGGGGATCAATCAATATCAAGTACAATTTAAAAACCTTTTTCAACTTATACTTAAACCATTCAATTATATCCAATGAGCAATTAACAATAGTATAAGAGTTACACCAATACACCACAATACACCATGCACAATATATGATAAATAATCAATAGTTTTTGTTCA
>ML783151.1:537700-549535 GCA_009831015.1 Picea engelmannii | reverse complement strand
ATCATAAACTAACAAGAAATTAAATGTTTAAATGTTTGTAAACTGAGGGGCATTACATCCTCTCCCCCTTGAATTGAACACCATCCTCGGTGTTCCAATTTGAGCATATCATCTATGGAACAAAGATGGGTATGCCTTTCTCATGGATTCATTCATCTCCCAAGTAGCTTCCTTGGGACTAAAGTTCCTCCACTACACTTTAACCTGAGCGATGGTTAAATTCTGCAACAAAATTTCCTTTCTGTTGAGAATACGTAGCGGTTCCACCTGAAACTCGCCTTTGGGTTCCACTTGAATCAAATTCCAATTTACAACATGATTTGTATCATGTACATACTTCTTTAATAATGAAACATTAAATACATTGTGAAATTTTAAATTGGCTGAAGTGCGCGCTGGTAGGCCATTGACCCTACCCTGACGAGCTCTTGAAATGGCATACAAAACCTTGGTGCCAACTTGGTACTTTTTCCCAATTTTAGTGCATTGTTATTTGATCTAACTTTAAGATAAACATGATCTCCAATATTAAATTATTCATGTGTTCTTTTCAAATCTGCAAAACTGTTTTGTTTGTCTTGTGCAATTTTCAAGTTTTGTTTTTCTTTTTGTACAATTGTTTCCATTTCTTTTAACATATCTGGGCCCAAGATAATGTTGTCAACTGGGTTGTCCCAACTAATAGGTGTTCGACAATTTTTGTTGTACATCACCTCAAAGGGAATCATCTTTAAGAAGGCCTGATAACAATTATTGTATGCAAAATCAACCAAGTGGAGGTACTCTTCCCACTTCATGGGATATTCCATCACTCACATCCATAACATATCCTCTAAAATTTAGTTATTCCTTTCAGTCTGACTATCAGTTTGAGGATGGTATGTGGTACTAAATTTCAACTGAGTATCCAAACCACTGAACAAATCCTTCCAAAAATTCGAGGTGAATTTTGTGTCCCTATCTGAAATTATAGTATTTGGTATACCATGCATCCTAAATATTTATTTCATGAAGATTTCAACAATTTTTATCGCTTTATAAGTTGAATTCATTGGAATAAGTGTGCAACTTTAGTAAGTTTGTCCACTACTACCATAATAGAATCATTTTGTTTCTTAATTTTAGGTAGCCCTATAATACAATCTTTGTTAATTACTTCCCATTTCCACTCAAGAATGTGTATTGGATGAAATAATCTTGTTGGGTGACGATGTTCAACTTTAACTTGTTGGCACTCAAGGCACCTAACAAGATATTCAAGAACTTCAATTTTCATTCCAAGCCAAAAATATTATTTTTTCAAAATTGTTATAGTCTTTTGGTAGCCTGGGTGACCTGAATAAGGTTTCTTATGTACTTCAACCAATATTAAAGTTTTCAATTCTGCGTTCTTTGGAATGTAAATTATGCTCTTATACAACAATAATCCAGCTTGATAATATTTGAATTTTGACTCTTCTTTACTTGTGTCATCATTCTGTAATCTTTCCCATAAATTTTTATAAACTTCATCATTTTTTGTTGTTGATTTTATTTTCTGTTTTAAATCAGTTTGCACATTACTGATGTAAACTACATTTAATTTTCTGTTGAGTGCATCTTCTATTTTATTCTATTTTCCTTAATGTGTTTTATCTCGAAATCATACTCACTTAAGAAAGCTAAACATCTTGTATGTCTTGCATTCAAGTTTTTTTTATCGAAAAAATATTTAAGACTAATATTATATGTTTTCAATAAAAAAACTCTTACCCAACAAGAAGTGTCACCACATATTTAAAGCATGCAAAATAGTGGTTAATTCTAGATCACGTGTTGCATAATTATTTTCATGAGATTTCAATTTCCATGACTCATAACCAATAAACATGATCATCCTGTAAAAACACTCCTCCTAACCTTTCTTTTGAGGCACCAACACATACCAAAAAATCTTTACGTGGATCTATTACATTCAAGATAGGTGTCATTGTTAATAATTGTTTCAATTTTTCAAAGCTTTGTTGACATTTTTCTATCCATTCAAATCTAGTTCATTTGTTTTGTAAAGAAGTTATTGGATAGGTAAGTTTGGAGAACCCTTTTATAAATCTACGGTAATAAACCATGATTCTCATAAAAGATCGGACATCCAACACATCCTTAGGTACTGACCAATTTGGGATGGACTTGACATTTCCTGGGTCAACTGAGATTCCTTCTCCATAAATTACATGTACCAAATATTGTACCTTGTCTTGGTGAAATTCACATTTACTGAACTTTGCATAAATTTGGTGCTCTCTAAGGGTCTACAATACTATTCTCAAATGTTCTTCATGTTCCTCTTTGGTTTTTGAATAAACCAGTATATCATCTATGAACACAATTACAAACTTGTATAGATCCTTGATAAGCACATTGTTCATTAAACACATAAATGTAGCAGGTGCGTTTGTTAAACTGAAAGGTACCACTACGGATTTATAGTGTCCATATTTAGTTCAAAACATAGTTTTACGAATGTCCTCCTCTTTGATTCTAATATGATGATATCTTGAATGAAAATCTATCTTAGAGAAAATATTATCTCCTCTGAATTGTTCAAACAAGTCATAAATGTGAGGCAAAGGATACTTGTTCTTAATAGTCATCTTATTAAGTTTTTTGTAGTCAATACATAATTGAAAAGTTGCATCTTTCTTTTTGAAAAACAAAACTAGTCCTCCCCAAGGAGACACACTGGGTCTGATATACTGTTTATCTAAACGTTTTTGAAGTTGCATCTTAAGATTTGTCAGTTTTGGAGTACTCATTTGGTAAGGTGCCTTAGACACCGGTGCAAATCCGAGTACTAAGTCTATGGTGAAATCTATGTCTCATCTAGGAGGTAATCCTGGAATTTCCTTTGGAAACACATCTTGGAACTCTTTTAGTATTGGATCTTTAGTTAACAAATTTTCATTCATTTCTTCAATATTTTTGGATATGCGAACAACATAAATCTCATAGCCTTTCCTTGCATTCATTTTTAATTATAAAGAAGAGATTTGTCTTACCAACACTCTCGACGGTATTCCTTTCACTGTTTTTTTTTTACCAAAATCATTTATACAGTTAAAAGTCATGTCACGAAAATTTACAAGAGTTGAATGTTTCTCCAACCAATCCATGCCAATGATCAAATCATAAGACCCTAATGGTAAAATATTTAGATCTAATCTAGTATCCATTCCATCCATGTTTAGTGCACAATATTTTATCATTTCACCAACTTTTCTTGTTGTTCCTATAGCTAACTGAACTAGCGGGATGAAGAGGCTGGGTGGAGTCTAGTTGCAATTCTCAAATGGGTTCAACGGTGGGGAATTCATCCTTAACAATGCAAGTAGTTCCATCCATGGTCGTCGTTATTACTGTAACAACAACACTGGTGCTAGGGTGAATATGGGCATCTGGGACCATGTAGAGGAGGGACTCTGGTGGAACCTAAATTGGTTCCTCCGAGAATTCCTCCTCCACAAAGGCCATTGGAGGTGTATGTGGTCACACAATTCATTGAGTGCGAGTGATGGACAATCCCTCTCCAAATTGTGCAGGAATATCTGCCTTGCTACACGACTATACCAGGAAGGACCTCGCCTGGGATTTCCTCTCTCTCTCTCTCTGCATGGTGGAGCCTGGAGGGTGAAGAAAACTACGTATGATTCCAGAGAAAACTGACTGGACCAAAACCAAATTCCTGAGTAAAGCAAGGAGACAGAGAGATGAGGTGAAGTGGTGAATGCCATGGCCATGCTAGATAGTTAATCGAGGGGAGGATATGACCACTTTGCTACCACCCGTACCCAATTTCACACTCCCACAATTAATCATTGAGGGCTCCATTAATCTGGCGCGAGGGAGATGTCCTCCCTTCCTCTACAAATTTAATGGTCATCCTCCATACGAGAATAGGAATTGGGGTGGCGACTGGCCATATTTATGGCATGTTTCGTGGGGGGCTGTGTGGCATCCCTTGGGCTACATGTCACCCCATCCGAGGGAAATTACAGAGAGGATTAAAACATAACGTGGTAAATATTAAATTTCTGGAAGCAACGCAAAACCTGGCACTCATACCTTTAAATGGTTCTACAGTGACTCAATCAATCTATTCTACTAATACACTCATAACATAAATGAAACCAGAATATAAAATACTAGAAAACAATGAAACATGTGTGTTGAATATGTCCTTCTAGACCTTGCGCTCCTTCATTTCCTTTTCTTGCTAATCACAGAAACTTCACCAGTACCTCCCAACCAACGATAGGGCTACTTTTCTCCCCCCTTACCCCCCTGAGCCGCAAAGGGGTCAAGCACACAAAAACCAGAACACAATAGCTTCGAGGCTTGCCTTGCAAGGAAGAGCTTCCACTCTTTTCACCCTCCTAGAGTCCCAACTCTCACAAGTAAACACACAGTCAATCAAAAATTCGGTAACATAACTATGCCTCCCCAAACGTTCCCTCGCTTCCCTTCTGCGTAAATATATTTATATAAATATCTCTCACGGAAATCTGTCATTTATGCATAATTCATTTAAAATATTATTCACCCACTACATGTGTCACATTCCACCCAGGTTGCTCGAGTAATTTCTCTTTTATTTTTATTTAAAATCCCCTTTTCCTCACATTTCCCCATGTGCTCCTAATTTCCCTCTTAGTTGTCTCTTGGTTCCCCAATCCCCTTAATTAATGGGTGTCTCCTAACTATATTTTAGTTAGATTTGGATTAGGAGTCTTCTTAGTTAGGCTAGGGTCGGTTGACTCAAATTCTATTATATGCACAATCCATTCTCTCAAGTTATAATTATTTCTAACTAAGGATTTATTTTTAATAATTTCATGCACCCTTGAGGATTTTATCAATTATTTAGGTCCTTACTTACTATTTCCTAACATTTGATTTCCTTCAAATATTTACTCATGTCACAATTCAATTAATCTCCTTATTTAAATTTTAGACTTCGACTTAGACTTCTAGTTGGATTTAATAATTAATAATCTATTGTTTAATTAATTGTTTTGATCCAACGAGGTCTAATCATTCCAGTGTTTTCTAGGCCACCTATGTTTATTGACTCAAGTTTCAATTGTGCGACGTGCCCTTCAAGATGCATCTTGTGCTCCAAGGGTGCCACTTGCGTTGACTTGTTTTTGGAAGTTTGTCCAACCCATTGGAGTCAAACCTCCATTCAATTGACCTTGTGAGAGACTAAGGGATTCTAAGGAATAAGGATTCTACCTTATTGCGCGCCCCTTATAAATCTATGTGAGTGACTGTCTCAGTCTGCCCTCACGACATCGCATACCACCCAACTAGGTAATCATTGAACTACAGTTCTGGCCACGATGGGTGTGCTAGTAGGATGTGACAGGGATGTTGCCACCCCTCTCCCTCAATATCTAGTTTTTTGTGCATGGTGCCTTTACTCCTTATGTGAGTTTGATTAGAAAGCATCGTCAAGCCTGCATCCACTGACAAAAATAGTGTCAAAAATCCATATATATATAAATCATACTAAAATCCATGATACATAAGATGTGCATAATAATGAAATACCCAGACAATACAATCCACTCCCTGACTCAATACGGAGTCCAAGGAAGCCCTTTGATTCCACCGACATCCATAACCTGTCATGTGTACTGCACACTCAAGACGACTTGTCAAAAGCACATGTCAACACACATATATATACATAAATAAAATCAAGCAACTATAACACCTCAACATCATCATATATAACCAATAATCTAAATGAAATCACAGTGTTCCATAACAAGATCACTTGCAAGCAAGTGTCCTCAAATAATAAGTCAATAATAGTATGCTCAATAGAGCGGGATGTTACATACACCCCCTCTTGTTTTAAACTTCTTCACGAAGTTTGTACATTATATCTAAAAGCAAGTAAATAATGTATCTGATATAGATTTATAAGTCTAATCTATCAAACAAGTAAGGAAACTATTGACACATCTCATATGTGTCCTCCCAGGTAGCCTAGTGTGGACTATAATTGTTCCACTAGACCTTGACTTGATCGAAATTTCGACGTCGTAGATGTTGAATGTGATGGTCCAGAATGCAGATTGGCTCCACCATGAGAGCACCCTCGTATGACACCTACAAGGAACTCATGTCAATAACATGGGAAGGGTCACTAATATAATGTCTCAAAACTGAAACATGAAAAACATCGTGCATATGCCTCAAAGAATCAGGCAAGGCTAGTCGATAAGCCACAGGTCCCTTATTTTCCACTACTTCGAAGGGTCCCACGAACCTAGGAGAGAGTTTAGCACCCTTTCCAAACTTGATCAAACCCTTTGGCGATTTTACCCACAAGAAGACTCTATCTCCAACTTCATAACTGTGGTCAACGCGATGTGCATCAACATAACTCTTATGTCGATCTTGTGCTTCTTTAATCCTTTGTCTAATCGTTTTCATTTGTTATTCCATTTCTTGAATCACTTCTAGTCCTACAAGTACCCTGTCCTCAAGTCAATCCCAACTTAATGGCGTCCGACACGGTTGCCCATAAAGAAACTCTAATGGTTCCATCTTAATCATACTTTGATTGTTGTTATTGTATTCAAATTATACTAGTGGTAAGAATTCCTCCCAATGCTTTTGCTGGTCCATTACATACATACGCAACATATCCTCCAAAATTTGGTTTTTCCTTTATGTTTTCCTATCTGAATCTGGGTGGTAAGCTATGCTAAATTTTAGTTTTGTTCCCAAATCCTCTTGGAAAATAGTCCAAAATCGTCTTGTAAACATCGATCCTTGATTGGATATGATTCTTTTTGGCACCCCATGTAATATCACAATATCCCTGACAAATACTCTAGATATTTTAGGTGCCCAATATGTCATATGCACTGGAATAAAGTGTGCACTCTTTGTCAGAGTGTCAACTACCACAAAAATCGAAACGTGTCTTCTTGCCATTAATGACAATCCAACAATAAAGTCCATCAAAATGAATTACCATTTTGATTCAGGAATTGCGTGTGGATGTAACAATATTGATGGATGTATATGTCCATCCTTCACTTGCTGACATTCTAGACAACTCGCCACACAACTAACTATGTCTGATTACATTCCCTTCCAGAAGAACAAATGCTTAAGATCTGCCTTCATCTTCGTGACTCTTGGATGAGCCATGTATACTGCTTGATGGGATTCACTTAAGATCAAACTTCTTAGTTCATCATTAGGTGGTATATAAAGTCTTTCATTAAATATAAATAATCCATCGTTGTCTAGTGAATAACCTTCATACCACGGTACCATCATGGTATCTTGTCCAATATTATTCTTAACTTCCTTATACCAGTCATCATCAATCTATAGAATCAGAATATTTTCTCAAAGTTTTGTCTTAAGAGGTAACACTAAAAATATGTCTGGCCTCCTACTCAATGCATCTTCCACTTGGTTCACAGTTCCTTTAATGTAATAAATTTCAAAATCGTATTCGCTAAGCAATTCCGACCAATGCCTTTGTCGTGCGTTCAGGTCACTCTGTGTAAAAATATGTTGCAATACACAAGTAGTTTTGGTATGCGATCAAACCTGACGTGTCTATCACAATGGACTGATGCTCAACTTAGTGGTTTTTCACCATTGCATGTATCTTGTGGGTTTTCCCCAAATCTCCAATTGTAGTGGGTCTTGATGATCTTGCCTATCCGACCTTCTCAATTAGACAGTCTCATTGCTAATGTGTCTCACCACATGTCCATCATCCAGTCTTCGGTCTAATGATCCTGGTCCCCGAAGTAGAAGCTACTGGTCTAACAACCTGTGATCCCGGTTTGTTTTGTTGAACAAGCCTAAACTGTTGTTGTGATCCTTTGTAAGGAGTCCTCTGTTGAGGAGTCTATCGCCATGGTGCAGTAAACACCGGTACTCTAGGTTTATCTCGATGCCCTGCAATATGTTTGGATGGTGCCTAATGTTGTTGTGTTCCTGATGATGTATGTCCAGTTTTTCTAAAGGGATTCCTACCCTGAATCCCACCATTCTACGTACTTGAACTCATCCTGATCTATCAATACAATGTAGTTTTGGTATGTGATCAAACCTGACGTGTCTATCACAATGGACTGATGCTCATCTTAGTGGTTTTTCACCATTGCATGTATCTTGTGGGTTTTCCCCAAATCTCCAATTGTAGTGGGTCTTGATGATCTTGCCTCTCCGGCCTTCTCAATTAGACAGTCTCATTGCTAATGTGTCTCATCACATGTCCATCATCTAGTCTTCGGTCTAATGATCCTGGTCCCCGAAGTAGAAGCTACTGGTCTAACAACCTATGATCCCAGTTTGTTTTGTTGAACAAGCCTAAATTGTTGTTGTGCTCCTTTGTAAGGAGTCCTCTGTTGAGGAGTCTATCGCCATGGTGCAGTAAACACCGGTACTCTAGGTTTATCTCGATGCCCTGCAATATGTTTGGATGGTGCCTAATGTTGTTGTGTTCCTGATGATGTATGTCCAGTTTTTCTAAAGGGATTCCTACCCTGAATCCCACCATTCATCTCTTCCTCAGCTATGAGGGCCTTTTGAACCACATCATTCAAAGTTTGAGGCATTAATATCCTTACCTTCGCAAGAATTTTGGAGTTAATTCCAAACACGATCTTGTTGAACTTCAACTTCTCTGTGTTCAGATGTGGAGCATACCTAAGTAGCTCCATGAATTTGGCCTCATAATATGATACCGTACAACTGCCTCGTCTTAAGGCATTGAACTCATTAAGATGACGCTTAATGAATTCTTTAGACAAATACCTATCCCGGAACCGTTCCTCAAAAAATTCCCATGACACATCTTTGACGACCATGTATAGTTGAGGTATGAGCATCTTTCACCATAGAAGAGCACTCCCCTTCAGCTGAAATACCACCATGTGGACTTTCATGTTGGAGGTGTAATAACGAAGTTCAAATCACATCACCATGTTCTCCAACCGTGTCTCGGTGGCTAAGTCATCTGGGGCACCCCAAAACTCGAGAAATTTCACCTTCTCGAGTTCGTGGTGTATGCTACTACTACTAGCTAGGGTGCATTGTGAATACTCATTGGGTATAGACGCTCTACCCTCATCCCTATCGAGGCGGTTGATCAATGCCTCTGAAATCCTCTGGAATGATCTCATCATACTTACTACATCTCACACAACAATCTTCTCTTGCTCAACATTCTGCTCCTCTTCCTGGGGGTTATACCTTTTGGTAGTGGATGCTATTAGAGTTGTCACACCTCTTCCTCCAGCACTGCGTCGTCTACCCCCCCTGCATCCTCTAACCATGATTACATGCAAGAGCAATTTCATATTTTTATTATCGATCTAATTCAATCATTTCGTTTAACACAACAAATGGCATAACGATCCAATGTCGCAGGGATGAATCTCGCTCTGATACCATATGTAACAACCCCTTTGTTACGTCATATAAGTACATGAGAAACAATATGAGGAATTTTTTTCTTTGAAACATTAATAAGGAATCATTAAACACGAGAGACATTTGTAGTATGCATCAATAATACACATCTTATTTATTTCATTCCATTACACAACTAGATTTAGATACTACTTAAAGCATGAAGGATCTGTCACTTCACATAAGATGACATACAAACGTACCACCAACCTATCGTGTAAGGTTAGGAATTCCAGGACACATAATCAACGCTCAATTCTAGGATTCGTCTAATTGATCTTCACCATTTAAGGTCTCAAGACTGGCGATTGTTCTTAGGAACAAGGAAGTATCTAATTCCCACATTTTCAATCAATTTCAAAATTCAATATAAATTCCAACATTCTTAACCACCTTTCTTCAAACATAGAAAATATGGTAACATATCATTTCATTATAACATCATTACATACTATTCAATAATCTGTCACCTCACTCATTAAAGGACAGGAAGTAATTTCATTAAAATAAAGGCAATAACCTTAGTGTAAAACATAGTGCCTTAATCGACAATCTATCATTATGGCAGTTTCAAATTACTTATTTTTACCTGGTGTTATCAAACTAATCGGTAGGTGCGGACACTAACTGATCTCCCTAGATCCACCTAGATCTAGAACAAAACACACCAGAACATGACGCTTTCCTTAAGCTTTAGATATTAAATTTACTAACAAAAGAGGGATGGGTGACATACCTTTTAAATGTTGCTTCCTCTCGCCATCGCCATCCTAGCTCCATTCCAACGCTCATACAATGATGAACCTGCAAAAGAACACAAGCAACCAAAGTGATAGCAATAGCATAAACTCAATATAAACCTATGTATGTGATCAAGGAATCATACAATAAAACACAACAAGTTTTATAGGAAAGAATCGTATTGTTGTATCATATTAAATGTGAAAGAGAGATTACAACCATGGCCTTGATGTCATAAGGTCCCTTCCAACTGTCATTCATTCCCCACACACTTCCACTCCAAGAATTCTGAGAACATAGATCTGATAGCTACTCACAATATATCTTGACAAAGCAAATCTCAAAGCCACTCTAACCAAGCTAATAATTCCAAGCCAAATCCAACTTAGCCAAGCCAAAAAGATCCAAAGCTCTCTTTCTCCATGAGAGCTCCTCTCATTTTATAAGATGAAGAGGATAAGGTGAGGAGGTTAGGATGATCCCACCAAATCATGAAAGCGAGTAAGATCCAAACCATTCGGATGCCACCTCACCATGGAAGTTTCTCCTTCTAGAAGATTCGCGAAAATGCTCGTTTTTCTCACGTGTAGGCACTCTAGCAACCTGCCTATAGAGAAACTTGCGAACCTCTCGCAACCCAACTATGGTGCAACCTGCGAGAATCAGGCATTCTCACACCCCACCTATAATGCAGCCTGCGAACTTCCTCTTTAGTAGGGTTTTCATAAAGGAAAATGCAACTTCTTTTCTCAGGAAAAGTTCTTCTCCCTTCTCTCTTCAGGAACTCAGGCCACTGACCCCTCTGAAGGCAACATATAGGTTTACATCATTAACGATCATAGGTGTTAATGTTTTATGCCATTATTATAGTTCTTTTCATTTCAATAGATAAGAGCAACATAAGAACAAGATCACTGAGAAATACACATTCACAAGAGACACAGTATTTATCTTGGGAAACCCTCTAGGGGAAGAAAAAACAACAAAAACTTCCTTATCATAAATTGCCAATACAATGTCAAGAGATAACTCAAACCAATACAGAAAGTCCTCTCCAAAAGATGCGCCACTCTTGTCCCTCTCTCCTTTGCCGGTAACAGATTAGAACTTGTCTCTCAAACAGAGCAAGTGAGTTGTGTTCAAATGAGGCGCTAGCCTCCTTTATTTATACAAGTTCTGGCATCTGTGAAGTGTCTCTTCACTGGCAGGGCCGACTTCTTAATCTGGGTGGGTAAACCCACCTTTATTATATTTCTGGGTCTTCTTATTAACTGCTGGGGCCGACTTCTTATTCTGCCTATTATAATTGTCTGTTGACCAATCTAAAAAAGGGGATTTGGTCCTAATACAATTATCAACATGATTAATCCACAATGGGGATTAATATATAAATAATATATCAATAATAATAAGAATACTCTTTGCAGTTATATTATTTCAACACTCCCCCTTAACAAGAAGGGTATTCTTCAACAGCATCAGGCGAGAGAGGTCTGCATCATCAGTGGCATCAGGAGGACAGTATCGTCAATATCATATTGGAACATTGGATGGCATATTTACGAGTCATCGAAAGTTTTCTTCATCGGCAACATCGTC
>ML783151.1:498219-516114 GCA_009831015.1 Picea engelmannii | reverse complement strand
CTCAGGAAACTCTTCTCAAATATATAGGAGGATTGCATACTTATTTACGTCATATGATATTGATGTTTAATCCGACTAACCTTGATGAGGTGTGTGTTCAAGCAACTCACATTGAGTCAAAAGGGAAGAGTGTTCATGATGTTTCTTTAGCTAAATCCATCCAGGGAAAAGAAGGCAAGGAAAAGCAGAAAGTTAAACATGCAGCTACAATGAAGAAGGGTGATGAGAGACCTACATGCTCGCATTGTCAAAAGCAAGGGCATGAAGAGGCAAAGTGTTGGAAGCTACATCCTGAAATGAACCCAAAGTGGTTTAAGGATCGGAAGAGGAAGCAAACAACCATGGTTATCGTTGAGGATCTTGGATTAGATTCTGAGGACGAAACAAAGATAAGAATTGTAGGTGTGAAAGGTAAATCTATTGTTGATAATGATGTTAACATTGGTTCTTCATGTGATTCTACTTCTAAAGATGATGACAATTCTAAGGATAGAAAGAGGAATGCATTGTTTCATATAAGAGTGATTACAAAACAAACAAAGGTTGACACACTCATAGATAGTGGATCTCAACCTAATCTTATTTCAGAACAAGTAGTTAAGCAATTGGGATTAACAACGAAACCACACAAGAAACCTTATCCATTAGGTTGGGTATGCAAAGATAAAAGATTACAAGTAACACAACAATGTGATCTAAAGTTTGCAATTACATCTAAGTTTGTAGATGAGGTTGAATTTGATGTGGTCCCACTAGATATCTGTGGAATTGTGTTGAGTAGTCCATACTTATATGATCAAAAAACGATCTTCTATCGAGAGCATAATCAATATCACTTGTTTAAAGAAGGAATTGAGTACATAGTGCATTCACATTCATTCAAAAACGACAAATCATTGGGCACTACACAACAATTAAAAAGGGTTGTTAATGCAAGTCGAAATTTGGCACTTATGTCTATACAATGTAAGGAAGAAAAGAATCCTAAGCATGAAAAAGAAGTGTCATTTCACTACAATGCCCCTGTTTTGGTTGATAGTGTTTCTATGGTTAAAAGTTAGCGTGGTTCGGGTACAATCTCTTTCACATGTTCAATGGTTATATTCAGCTTATTACTCATCAACAATATGTGGTTGGGTTTGACAATGTTGAATGAAGATGTGATTAATGTACTTAACAATGTCAATGCAGTGTTGATTGTTGTATTGTTGAGTCAGATGTACAAGTTCTAGGAGGAATGGATAGGTGATACAGGACAAGTGAGACAAACATGTCCTCACTTATTTTATGGATGATTTCATGTTTTTTGTGGTCCAAAAGCTTCTCAGTGGGGAGGTGTGATCCAAGTGGATCCAAAACCGCTCAAATATACTCAAACGTAGAAAAAGAGGATCTAGGAATGACCCAGAAGTCTCAGAAGGGTCCCTAGGCTCAGAAAAATGCTTAAAAATCAAAGTTCTCAGAATTGGATGAAACCAACTCCATTGCGTCCAGATCGTTCTCCCGATTTCGGACATATATTTACTTTCTCAAACGGATCTCATATGAAGAAGTTATGACACCCTCAATTTTTTTCGAAAACAATGACAAAAAGTCAAACAATGAGCAGGTCATACTGATGACGTCAGCAGGACATGCGACAGGTTGTACAGGTGACACGTGGCAGGGTTGTACAGGTAATGATGTCAGCAGTATGGACAATGATGTCAGAAGGACACGTGGCAGGCCGTACAGGTGACGTGGCACGACCGTACAGGTGATGACGTCAGTAGTACGGATGATGACATCAGCGTGACACGTGGCAGGTCGTATCGATGACACGTGGCAGGGTCGTACAGGTGATGACGTCAGCAGGACATGTGGCAGACCATATAGGTGACACGTGGCAAGGTCATATGGATGATGACTTCAGCAAGGCGTGTGGCATCAACCAATGAGAGGCTGACATATGGCCCAATCAAAAGGCACCACGTGTCCCCTTCTAGAAGCCCAACAGTTTGGCGGATTCAACCAAATCTAGCGGATTTCCGCCAAATCTGGAGGAGTTTCGCTAAATTTGGTGAACTAGTTAACGACTCTGCTTATTTAGATGGGCATGCAAAATGAGGTAGGGGGAGTTGGCAGACACTGCATTGGAATTCGTGCCAGGAGATGTCCCAGGCGACCTGCTTAGAAATAGGTCGACTTTATACTCAAAAGTTGTAGAATTTCGAGATGATTCCAAATATGCTCTATGTTTCTTCATCAGAGTAGCCAAACAACAAAGTGCCTTTAGAAGAGGAGTGGGCATGCTTTTCGAGACTATGGATCTGATAGACAAATGCTGCATTGGAATTTGTGCCAGGAGGTGTCCCAGGCGACCTGCTCAAAAATAGGTCGACTTTATACTTAAAAGTTGCAAAATTTCGAGGGGATTCCAAATATGCTCTCTGTTTTGTCATCATAGTAGCCGAACAGAAAAGTGCCTCCAGAGCCCATTTGAGTGAGCCAAGCATACTCGAGTTTACAGTCAAAAGTTGCAGAATGACGTTTTCCAGCCACCTAGGATGTCTGTTTCTGCCCAGAATTGTAGATATGAAAGTTGGTTTTTGAGAGCTCTTATGTAAGCCTTTTCTTTGTAATTTTTAAGCATTTGAGATTAATTAAAGAGCGGTCGCACTGTTGGAGTGGACCCGGAGACGTGGCCAGGAAGTCTGGTGAACTCCGTTACCAATTCTTGTTCATAGATGGTTTGCTTACATGTTTATGTGCTCATATGATTGATGGATATTCTTTAATTTTGCATTACAAAGATGGTTAACAGTTAAAAATTCACATGCAAATAATGGTTAAAAGATCTTGAATTTTAGATCAAGTTAAATGTTCAGATCAGAGTAGGAGGAGGATAGAGAGACTTTTTCTTCCAAAATTGAGAAAACCAAGGTTCTTCATCCCTCTCCAAGTGTTTCTCTTTTGGTTTACGTATAATATTGATGTATTATGCTAGTAAACCTTTGTCCTTGGATGCTACTGAAGAGGGTTGGTCCACTTTATGATTAACTACAACATTGTACAAATTATATGTAGTGAGAAGCTTGCCACGCATTAAAATCCAATAGAAAATGTTTACCTTTGGAAGTTTGTCTCTATGCCATATTCTTCCAAATTGGGGATCAAGGAGGATGATACAGAGCTTGAATTTGTTCTATATATCCATCTTTAACATAGTAGTCAATGCTTCCCTAGCCTCTTTGATCTGTGGCCCATTTGTCTCAATGCACACAACCTCTTAGCTCATGATAGAGAATAGAGGTTAGTGGAAGGAGGTGTTATGGAGGATTTCCAAAATTCCAACCTATCCAATGACCCGAGGTTGATGACCATTTCAAAATATCAAACAAGGTTTTGTAGTTTTCATTATCCATCGATGATTTTAGATGAATTTAGAGATTGCAATTCTAATTAGAAGGAGAGGGAATTTTTCCCATAATACTATTCTCCCAAATTGATATTTTTTTGCCACTTCTTGAAACACAAGTAAGCATTGAATGGATTAAGGGGGATAAGGATTTAATTAACTTCCATATGTGAGATATTTTTTTTATTTTCTTCTCAATCAACGCATTGCTTCTTGCTTCTTTGAAAATATTTTTTCCACATACATTTCTTCCACTAGTCAATATTGCTTGTTGTTTGTCTCTGAATCAAATTGGCTCCCAATGCTACAGGCCTAATCGATGGGTCCTTTATCCCTAAGCCCCCCTTCTCTCTTGGCACTTTAACCGCTTTCTAGTGTATTACGTGTTTTTTTTATAATTTTTTTCCCCCTTGACACAAGAACTTTCTTATCTCTTTTCTTATTTTTCGCATAACTCCTATTGGAGCTAACATGGTCATCGGGGATTGGAATATTGTTAGAGTAGTGATTAATGACTTAATTAAGATCAATATTCTAGTTGGGTTAAGTCATTCCAACCCTCACTGAACAAATTTTCTTTGGATTGTTTCTAAAACACTTTGCGAGGCCTGATATGAATGATTTTTCAACAAAATAGGTATTCCAAGATACTTAAATGAGGCCCAACTTTCTAAGAAGGGGAATTGTAATATTCTAGAAATTTCATGTATCTCTTGAAGGGTCACATTCCACCCTAGAACTTGACTCTTTTGATGATTAATTAGCCCTATAGAAACACTTGTGATTAGGTCCAACACCCTTTTAAATCTAGATGATATAATTGTCAAATATCCTCTTAGTAA
Source organism: Picea engelmannii (assembly GCA_009831015.1). Classification (NCBI taxonomy): domain Eukaryota; kingdom Viridiplantae; phylum Streptophyta; class Pinopsida; order Pinales; family Pinaceae; genus Picea; species Picea engelmannii. The sequence goes on along the minus strand of ML783151.1, from coordinate 511,875 downwards.
AAGCATGCCATCAGTAAATTTAATTTTGTAGTGGTTCAAGCATTTATCTCCATAAATAATTTTAATACCTTGTATATTTCCTACAATTATTTATGACTCTAACTTCCTACTCAATGAATCAACCATGATAATGTATGAAATTGGGGACAAGGGGCATCCTTGTCACAGACCATGACTTCCCTAAAAGAAAGAAGATGGCCACTTGTTGACCAAATGATCAATCGAGGGAGAATTAAGGCAATAGGAAATCCATTTGATAAAAGAATAACAAACCCAAATTTCTTCATGACATCAAATAAATATGCATGTCTTACTTGATTGAAGGCATTAGCCATATCTAATTTTATGATCATCCCTTTCTCTTCGTTCTCTTTGCTTGAGTGTGTATGGATTCTTGAATTGATATTATGTTTTCCATGATGTTTCTATGTTGTATAAACCCTTCTGAAGAACTTTTTTGAGTTTGGTTGCAATGACTTTTGTTTACAAAGGGAGATGGGTAAAACCTAGAAAAGGAAGAAGGATTGGTCTCTTTTGGAATCAATGCAAGAAACAAGGAGTTAGTATTGCCTCCAACTTTTCCAACCCTTTGCAAAACTGCAACATTCATTTTAAATCCATTTTGGTCAGGATCCAAAATGATCTATAAAAGGATATAGAGAAACCATTAGGCCCAGGGGCCTTATCGATCTCTAAATCCCAAATAGCGTTGAATATCTCCTCTTCCTCAATGGGTTTCACCAACTCTTCATTGTCTTCCTATGATATACTTGGAGGGATATTCTCTAGCATGATTGCTATAGCTTAAGGGTCTAGCTTCTCTTGTTCAAAGAAAAGATTTCCAAAATGTGATGTGCCCACCCTCTTCAACTCTTCGAAATATGAAATTTTGGTGTTTTCCTCTTGCATGATTTCTTTCACATTATTTCAAACCTAACTTGCTTTGACTTGCTTGTGGAAACATGTTTTTTTTTTTTATCTCCTTCCTTAAACCATGTGCTTCTTGACTTTAACCTCCAAGTCTCTTCCTAATTCCTGATGGATTTATTCATTTTCTGTTGAATGTGTGTTTCAATTGCTTGGATATATATAGTGATCATTGCATCTTCCATTTTGTTTTGAGTTTCTTTAAGCTAGGATTTTAATGAATCTATGTCACTAAATGGAGATGAGCATGAAGTTTTGACCCAATCTTTGAAGGCTCTTTTGATTTTTTTATCTTTTGTTCCCAAATAAAAGAAGGGGTGCCTGAAATCCATAATATCCAAGCAGTCACAACTATATCCCAAACTTCATGTTCGTGTAACCTAATAGGATTGAATTTAAATAATAGAGGACTGAAGTCTTGAGAGTCCTAGAAAGTCCTATAAATGAAGAGCTATTAGTTTGTGGTCATAGATAGTTGACGCAATGATCCTTGAATTTATTATGAAATCCTGAATGAGCAATTCGTTGTACACTAGAAATATGTCTATCCTAGCGACTATGTGTCCTGGACCTATTCTTCTATTTTTCCACGTATATTTCCTTTCGTCCATATTAATGTCTATTGTTTCCCATTCCCTTATCAAATCATCTAACTTGCCTCAGAAAGAGTCCCTTACTATACTGCCCTCCTTCTCAAATCCTCCAACTTGTCTTAGAAAGAATCCCTTACTATACCACCCTCACGCTTTTCTTTATTATGCAGGATCACGTTGAATTCCCCTGCAAGGATACTATTTTTTATGTGCTCTATATACTTCAACTTTAAAAGATCTTTCCAACAATAATATTTTTCCATATATGATACATACATGTATAGACTAAAAATATTTATTTTCTTACTAGTTTGACGATTTGAAAGGCTTGTTAATACCCAATGTCCAGTTTCAAAAGAAAATTCCAAATTCCCTGATTGTTCGAGAGGGTACACAGGCCTGTCAAGCCCCCCCTTAATCCTTCACTTTGAATGCCATTATTTTTTCAAAATATTCAAAGATTGAGTGTCCTCCATTTTAGTCTCCTGGATAAGAAGAAAGGTAAGTTTTTCTTCTCTTATGAGGTGTCTTAAGGCTTCTTTCTTATTTTTAATACCCAGTCCTCTATAGTTCCAAGAGAAAAATATGATTATTTAGAAGAGAGTTTTGTCCTCCGGGAGAAGAATAAAGGTAAACTTTTCTTCTCTTATGAGGTGTCTTGAGGCTGCTTTCTTATTTGTACTACCTAGTCCTCTATAGTTCCAAGAGACAAATATGATTATTTAGAAGAGATTTTTGTTCAACTACCTCTATGAGGAGCATGGCTTATCAGAGTTCTTGTGGACTTTATTCCCCCTCTTAAAGATTTATCTATCATTCGATGGGTTCCTAACATCCTATATCTATTAGATACTTCCTCTCTCTTGACTTTCACTAATCCCTTCCTGTTTTCTTGGAGAGTTTTTCCTTAGAGTCTCCCTCCTCTCTTTATTCAACTTCAAACTGTACTTTATATTTCCCCTTTGATCTAGGGTCTAGAGAGACTATTTCCAACTCCATTGAGTTCTAAATCTCTTCCCTTGTCCTTAAGGCTTGATCTCCCTCTTCTTCAAGGGGAATCTTTGGAATTTGGACTAAAGGCGACTCCATTATAACTGTAGTTGTTACTTTTGAGGTTGATTGAGGATTTATCAGGATTTCTACACTTGAGATTTTTTCTTCTAGGTATAAGACTTTGAATCTGTTGGAGTACGCTTGTTGGCTACCATTTTTTTCTGTGCCCTATACCTTTGGGTGCTTTATTTTTTGAGATGAAGGGTTTCCTTTCGATGGGTTCTCTACCCAAGGATATTTTGACCCAGAAGGAAATAAATCCCTAACCCTGAATCTTGATAACTAGCTTTGATATTGGTGTTCGACCCCATTTTCTTCTTCATGGTGCCATTTACCCTCTTTCTCTTATGTCGATTGATTTATCTAGGTGTTTCTCTTGCAATGTTTTGCAAAGTGCGCATATTCATGGCATAATTTTCATTTAAAAAGGGCATGTTCATAATCTAAGGGATATTCATGCTACTAATTGTCCAGAGATAACATAATGGTATCATGCATGCCTCTTTCATGGTCGACCTCAATGCATATTTGCACATAGGAATACATGTTTTCATTTGGTTCTACCATGTCAATATATCACCCTAATGAATTCCCAATGATTTTGAAGGTATCATTGCTCCAACAATGAAAAGGAAGATGGGAGAGACACACTCACATAGGGAATGCACATGGTACATCATTATTTAGGTTGAAATATGGGTTTTATTTGTTCAGATGCATGCCTCAAGATTCAAAGAAATAGGGCCCATTTTGAAATATTAGATCTCTGTCCTCATTGGTATCAAATAGGAAGGCGTAAAAGCCTCTTCCACATAAAAAAAAATGGCTCATTTTCCCTTTAATAAACACCTTCTAGTTTTTTTGCAATCAAATCACCATGGCTTGAGGAGAGAGCTAGATACTAGTCAATTGTCCAATGAGACCCCTTTTTCTTAGGACAAGTGCTAGTATTTTTTACTCGCATAAATTAGGACATTAACTTATCAATCCAAAAGTATGTAAACTTGTGAGGTGCAATCACTGTATGTGAGGGAATTAGCTTCAAAATGCAAATTGAGAAGGAAATCCAATTCTTCAAATGTTCATAGCGTCAATGGTGGAAAATCAGGTCACAAAGGGAAATTGTTTCAAAAGAATGAACACATATTTATTACAAGACTCAGTTTGACCATGAACTTTCAAACGAATATTTATACATCTAAAAAAACAAAGAAAAAGATTAAAAAATGCTAAATTCCTTCAATCTAACTATCATAGTCTCATTGGTTGAAAATCATATAGTAGAGTGTATTTTCCTCCACATGTGATGAGTTATAGCTGTCACAGTTTCAATGGTGGAAATGTTGGTTGTAAAGTGTAAAATTATTTACAACAATACTCAGATAACTATGAAGTTAAATGACCCAACAAGTAGTGGCTCTCTGCAATAGTACTCTGTGTACTCTGCTTAATTGTGAAGTTTTAATGATTGTGAAGAATGCTAAACACACACATGCATGGATTAATTTTAAAAAGATTATATGCCAAGTCTTAATTTTCCTAATCAAATGTTTACTGTGGTTTCTACTGGTGGAAAATTGACTACATTGTTTTCTCTTAACTCAATGATTAAGGGAAACTTATAGTAATACTCAAAAGACCTTTTTCAATTATCACTTGAAGACAAACTCATCCCTGACTATGTATAAAGCAATGTGACTAAAAATGAGATCTAATTAAGGCATTCATTGAAATCTAGTTCTGAATTTATAAAACCTATTGTTAAATTTTAATGGATAGAAAGAAAATAAAAATTAAGAGAAAGAGAATAATTACTAGTGGAAAAATTGCAGACAAATAAAGATTATGCACAAAATCTACAAGATTAATGTAACATGACGAGACAAGAGGGCCCTCCAGGCCTGGAACATGCACAATGTAGATTCGAAACTGAAAGAACTCATACCACTTTATTAATAAAAAGGTTACTATAATTTGTAATTCAGAGTTTTTTGTGTACAAATTCGAATTCCCTTACAGTCTAGCATTGGGGAATTTATACAAAATGAAACACAACCATTTAGACTCAAATATCTCTCAGAAATTGATGACTCAGCAAACTAATTCTTATTTTATTTGGGTCATTCCATTTGGCATGAGTGATTTGAAAAATGGCCGCAACATAAAATCTAGGAGAATCCTCTCTGAAGAAACGCACATAGATCCATCATCATGCACTTTTTGAGAAATCTTCTCACATGTTTCCTATTTGGGCATATTATGCTCAAAACCCATGTCGCATAATCTCTTGATTTGTCTTCATCGATTAATAATTTGCGTGTAAATATTGACTGTAGGAAATTTATGTGTCCATCTTTTTCAAATCACTATGCAACCATGCTATTAAACAACGGTTTATAGGAACACATTTTTTCTGGTAATTGATAATAAAAAATTAAAAAATTTAAATGAAAAAAAAAAAAACATTAAATTACCTTATACTCCTTTATTGAGTCTTTATTTAGTGAAAATGGATACATAAAATACCAAAAATGGAGGGAAATGGATTAAAAGGAATGTACATAAGGTGGCTTTTATACGACAAAATATAATACCAACAACAAAGAGCGGTGTGTCTTGAAGGCGCTCGAGGAAGTTTCACCTTAGGAATTTTCTCTAGTAGTTTCACAAATTTGGATGGTTAGTTTTGAGTAGACTTTCCAAAACAAGAGACCATCGATCAAAGGACCTATGCTTCAAAGTCTGGAGGGGGCTAAGGACCTATGCTTCAAACTCTGGAACCCCCCTCAAGAGGCTAAATCCATGGTCGATCTTAAAACAAAGAGAGAGGGTGCGTGCTAGAGGGGGCACACGATGGATATTGATTACAATATTATTTCTTTAAACAAGGGCATCTTGTGAATTCTGTAAATCCTAAATTACAAATGAGAAGTAGGCTAAAGGCTTCGTTAACAAACAAAGAGTTGAGTTAGGGATTCACACCGCTAGCGTAAGGACTCCCATGACAACTTAAACTTCAATTATATTTTGATTATAAAGTTAATGTATGATTAATTTATTTAAATAATTAAATTAATTTTATAAATATTAAATAGTTTTTTTTTTTAATAATAAAATAGACATTAATGTCGTATAGTTTGAAAAAAAAAATAGAATTAATGTAAGGTAATTAAAATATAATAATTAATCTTAAAATAAATGTCGTATAGTTTGAAAAAAAAATATAGAAATAATGTAAGGTAATTAAAATATAATAATTAATCTTAAAATAAAGTAATATGTTTTTTTTTTAAATACATATAACTTACAAGTATGTATGATGTAATTCTATAACCATTACATCTAGTTTTTTTTTTAATAAATTTATAAGGATTTTGTTTTTATAATTTATTTTTTCCTTTGTGGTTCACACTATATCCACAATAATTCCCCTTGAAATTGGAAAAACATAGGAGACTCGAACCTGGGTGGGGAGGGGAAAACTCCCCACCCTAATGAATTGGGCTACAACCACTTAACTTGTTTTCATAAATTTTATCATAAAATACATTTTTAAAAGAATAATTTACATTAAGGTGATACATGAGAGGAGGAGGCTCTCGTCGTCTTTAAGACAATTGACTACAACTGAGTGGCCACTGACATGCCCTTCCACCTAACACCTATACCATCCTTGACACCGTTATGAAGTGTGGCTTGTGGGAAGGAAGTGGATGAATTTGGGTTAATATCTCCACCTTCCACAAGCATTATCTCATATTTATGATATGCAATACAATAACAGGGAACCATTACAACAGAGGGTGGTGAATGCACCTCATGATTTTGCAATAAGGTGAGGTCTAGTACTCGAGACCGTGAGCTATCATGTGTTTCAATGGCAGAGCCATGGCGCTAGTCTATTTCAGTGGAAAAACTCAAGAAGCAGGTCATTATAGAGATGGGAATTGTGAGAAGATAGACAAAGTATCTCTCTTTGGTAGTTTTCCAACACTCCTTACCAATTTTGGGTTCGAGTCAGTTTTCCAGGATTATCCATCCGCCATGCCTATGTCTCGTGGCTATGCCAGGTATTACAGAGAAGGTAGTTGTATTCCTCTCGAATCAACCTCCTTGAGCACTAGAAGCTTGGAGCTTCCTAGCCCTTAATTCATGCTCTCTGCGCAAGAGGTAGAGGGAGAAAGAGTTTAGAAGACCCACCCCTTCGCAGATTCAACAACACTTGGAGTTAGTTGAAGCTGCGACCAGAGAAGAGAGAGCTTCCATTCACGATTGGGAGTTGGACGGCGACATTGGAGATTGGGTGTCAGATATGAGAGATTATCGAGCCCATGACACCAAGTATCATAAAACCATTGACTTGTAATCACATATTAAAAATTTTATGGGCTACAATCTTCTCAACAGTGATGAAGAGAAGCAGATACTACAAGATCAAATCTAGGACATGCAGCTCCAGATCCAGAGTCTTCAAGCTCGCATTGATGTTGAGGATGCTCTAGAAAGTAGTCAACCAACAACGAGATCTCGCATGCAAGCACACTAAGGAGACATCCAACATAGCAATGTGTTAGCCTTTTATGCTATGGACATCCCAGAGGGGTCACGTAGTTCCCCTCACCCTCATATGTCTTAAATGACCCATTCTCAGTATTTTTTTGCTAGTTTTGTTTATAGTCCAGCAAAAGATAATCCTAGAATAGATAGACATTGGATCACAATTTATCAGGATGCTATTTTATTTTTTGATACAAAACTTGAAGCAAACAATTTGGATCGATAGACTTTTTCAAAGTTATTGATCTGGTTTCCCTAGTGACAGGCCAATAATAATGAAGTTTTGTTGTAAATTTTCTATTTCAATAATGTAAGATATCTAGTTCTTTAACTAAAAAAATTTACATTAAGATGATGCATTATAGAATTAAGATAATACATTGTAGAATACATTTGACTTTTCTTATGAGTTAATTTATTTATCTATTTATGTTTTATATAAAATTTGTTGATATATGTATTTTAATATTTTATATAAAATTTGTTGATTTATGTATTTTAATATTTTATGATATTTTAAATTTCAAAATTCTAATTATTTAATTATTATAAAATTAAAAATTAATATTTATAATTTTATTAGTTTAAATTTCAACTTAGGCTAGCTGAGTCATGTTAAGGTTTGGTGCTCCCAAACATATCAATTTAATTTATTTTTTTAAGAGTTCAACATGCCACAATTACTCATCCCAATCACTCTAATTAAACCCAATTAACAACTTAAGTTTATTATAAAATTAAAAATTAAATAAATATTTATCGTTGTATTTTATAGATTTCTACATTTATTAATCTAAATGCTTCTTTAAAATATCAACAATTATTTATTATTATATGAAAATTTATAATTTTATTTGAAATTAAATAAATATTTATTTTTATATTTTATAGAATTATACATTTATTGTTTAAGCTTATCCTTCAAGTTTGATTTTGAACATTTTGTAGATCTATAAAAATTAAGATTAAAAGTTATGATATAAAAGTAATAAATTTTTTTAATTATATTATATTTTTATTATTTTTTATTTAAAAACCATATTATTGATTTATTTTAAAACTATTATTAATTAGGTCTTAGTGGACGTTAATCATCATCATCATCATCATGTTATATTTATAAAATTAAAATTAAGATTTACAAAAAATTATATATATAATTTTGAAGTTTTTTATTTTATTATTTCAAATTAAAATTTTGATCTTGAAAAGTTTATCTTAATGCTTTTAGAGCACACAAATAAAATTCTAAAAAATTACAACTAATCACTTATTCTTTTAAAGTTCAATAGACGAATTCGATCTTAGTGCATCATCATCTTTTTAGATTTAAAATTTATCCTTTATAAATTTAAATATTTTTTTGTTAACAATCTTAACCAACTATATAAAATACCCAAATTTATGATTGAATTTATTGATTCTATATTTTTTTTAATTAATTTTTTTAATTGATTTAGTTTGATTTTTTTAATAATATTATATTTGTAGTATTTTTTATTTAAAAAATATATTATTATTTTTTTTTAAATAAAAAAGGGGTAGAGCCTGCTATATTAGATTAACAAAAAACTTTGACAAGATATACAGTGGCATGTGTCTAAGTCACCAAAAATGCTGCCGATTACCGGAAACCAGCATAGGTGGAGAGCAAATAACAGTTGTATGATAGTAGCATCTGTCCTGCCCGGAGGAAACCAGGACAGATGTCTATAGTCCAAAAGAACGTAAAACAGTAACACAAAAAGACTAAAAACCAAGAGAGCATAAGAACCTAGGTACCCAGTGACCTGTCGCCATCTCCATTCTGCCACATGGACCCAGCCGGGATGGCAAAAGCCTACGCACAGAGAGGGCACTTCCGCTGAGCTGGAACGTTGGAATAAGCGTCGAGAAGCATGTCCAGGCGCTGGCCCATGAGGAGGGCCCTATGCTCCAGGTCAGACATGTGGCCTCGGAGCTCGAACACCAGGGCCAGGTGCTCAGCACGGAGGAGAGAGCCATGTAGACTGCCACCCACGTCGTTGAGGGGAACATTCCTGAAGTCCACTGTCGCATCACTTCCAGCTTCAAACTCCCTCTGCTTCGCATCATCCCCTGCAGCCTTCCTCACCGAGCGGATGTTATCCACATTCAACTCTCCAGTTGCCTGCATTTCGTGGCTGGTAGGACTGTTATTACCCGGCCAAGGAACTTCTTCAACAATGCAGCCAGGGAACTCTTCATCCAGATCCAAATTGGGCTTGCTTTCCTCCCGGCGGGTCGCCACTGTGGCGCGGGGCTCCGCAACAGTCGACAGGTCCTCCATAAACGGGTCTTCCTCCACGATACAGGCGGGATACGCATCCTCTGTTCCAGCCTCCTTCCTTGCCGTGGCCTCTCTTCTACAGCCAGCTCCCGACTCTGCAATGGTGGCGAGCAACGCCAATTTATCAGCCCGAGCCTTCTTCCGAAGCATGGAGGTCGTCAATGCCAGAGCGCGTTCCAATTTCTCTTTCCGTCGTCGCTGCGCCTTGTGGGCATTCCAGGCTGAGCCACGATGAGGTCTGCCTCGTTTTCTAGCCATATTGTCCTGGGAATGAATGAATGTATAGAGCGGTTGCAGGTGCAAAGCACGAGCAGGCCAGCTCTGTCTCGGCACACACAAAGACAAACTGCTCGAAAAATCCTTGCCAAGATGCAATGTAAAGGTGGTGAGCCAGGACAAAAGGAGTGCAGGATTACACCAGAGCATCCAAGCGAAGAGCAGAGCCGAAGCCGGAACAATCCCGCTTTTTCCGGGCTGATAGGAAAACACATAACCAAAAGCCGAGGTCACCTGACCACCTTTAACCCCTATCATGCTGAGTATGCAGTGGGCATAAATGGTCGCGCGAGGGAGGAGTCCCTCCGTCGTATGGCTGCTGCTATGGCCGTCCACCATCGTAAATGCAGATGTGTGGGTGGCGACCATCAGCATTTAAGCTCGGGCTTAATGCTAAGCCTGGTGTCATCCCATCACCGCGTGTCACCCCATACAGAGATTTAAAAAATATATTATTAATTTCTTTTAAAAATATTATTATTTAATTTTAATGATAAACTATGTTATATTTATAAAGTTAAAATTAAGATTTAAAAATATATATATTTATAATTATGATGTTTTTTTATTTTAATATTTTAAATTATAATATATTATTATTATATTAAATTTAAAATTTATCCTTTATAAATTTAAATATAAAATATTTTTTTTTTTATTGACAATCTTAACCAACTATATAAAATACTCAAATTTATGGTTAAATTTAGTGAATCTATTTTTTATTATTATTAATTTGTTTAATTGATTTAATCTAATTTAAGTATAATATTTTTTTATTTGATTGATTTAATTTAACTTAAAAAAATATTATATAAGTTATTTTTTATTTTTTTATTTGATTGATTTAATTTAACTTAAAAAATATTATATAAGTTATTTTTTATTAGTATAATGTTTTTTATTTGAAAGTATAAAAATAAAATATTATATTTATAAAGAAAATGTTATTGTTTCTATTAACCCTAGTTTTAAGCACAATTCTATCAATGTTCAATTGGTTAATAGATTGCAAGTTACTACAAAGAATATTCACAACACACATGTTGTTGATAAACATAACAACATGTTCAAATTTTTAAAGATTTGAAAATCACTATGGATAAATATGTGTTGCATTTATTATTTCATGCTACATATATGGATGATTTGGATATTGTTTTGGGATATCATTTGATAGAATCAATGGGTACCATTAATATTAATGTGCAAAAGAAGTTTTTGAAGTTGTGGTACAAGAAAAAGAAAATCACATTACATGATGTGTCTCTTAGTACGAAAGATGGGCCCATGGAGGATATCAAAGAAGTTATTGTCGAGTCTGAAGTTGAAGCAAAAACAGAGTCTACAGAAGGACATAATCAAGAAGCTAAGGAGGTCATTGACTCAAAGGCACGAAGTGTGTAGATTTGAAGAAAAAAGAACAAATTCCTACATTTGTTGTATGTTGTATATCACCATCCACATTATATAGAGAAACAACAATCATCAAGACAAAGTTGTGTGCATCAACACATTCATGCATCAACAGAGAACCATAAAATAAACCGATAGCATTTTTTATTGTAATTTATTAAATTAAATATTTTATATATATTAATAATTATTATAAATAATTATTATCTAAATTTTATTCATTTTAATATTAATTTAAATTTTATATAAATATTATGTATTAAAGGAAAAATATATTATATCTCTATTTCAATTTTAAATAAACAAAATTAAATATTTTATATTTGTATTTATCGAGATCAATGATTTCGTGGTGCTTACGTTTCGACCTTGGAGTAGAGGAGGTACTTGGAAATTGGAATCATAATGAAATAATCTTTATCAAAATTATAATTTTAAATAAATAAATTATTATTTTTAATTAAAAATGAATTAAAAATATTTTTAATTATTAATTTTTAAAATATCATTTTAATTATAAATTTTGAACTCAATGAATGTTAAAGCATAGATATATCTTAACATTTGGATTTATCAAGCACAGATATATCTTAACCTTTGGATTTATCAAGCACGGAGAGGGATCAAATATTTGGGTGTAAACTTTTTTTAGAGTGCAAAACTTGAAGAAATGTTAAAGGTTTGCACAAGAAATTTGATCCATCTATTTCATCATTTGAAATTTATTCAAATTACATCAATTTGTTGATAATATAGAGAGGATGAATCAAAAGTATAGTGAGAAATTTATTCACATTACATCAGTTTGTTGAGAATAGAGAGGATGAATCAAAAGTATAGTGAATGAGTTAACTCAGGAATACCCTGAATATAAAAAAAATAACAATGTATAATGATGAAAAATGTGATAATAATAAGAATGTAGTAAATTACTAATTTCAATATTTCTTTGTTGAACACATTTTTCACATTTTATATATCTTAATATTATAATTATTTTAATGTGCAAATACTAATAGATAAATCACACATAACCAAACAAGGTACATCACTTCAACTTATAATATATGTTTTGAAATTTGTTTTCACAAGTTATTGCTAAATTCATTTTTCACTTGACGATTTGTTGTATCTCACAGTTGAAATCAAAATAAAGGATTGATTTCTTTGGTATCATTTCTTGAATTATGATTATTTTTTCATTGTATTATCACTTCAATTATGATTAATTCATAGTATTATCACTGAAACAAATGTAAATCATTTGATCTTTGGAGTTGGGATAAGAAGAAACTCCTCTTTGAGACTCTTGTTACACCTGTTATTCTTTATGGATGTGAAGTCTGGGGTTGTAGTATTTCTCGTGAATCCTGGAGAAAGATAGAGCAAATACAAAAGAATTTTATAACCTATAATCTCAAAATTAAAGGAAATACGCCCTATCCCATCCTCCTCGTAGAAACAAGCCTCTCCCCCATTGAGAGCATGCCTATGACTAGATACCTAATGTATAAGAACAAGTTAAACAACATGGAAGACAAGAGGCTACCTAAAATTGCTTCAAAATCAAGTCATAACCACCATCGGCTCAAGCGAGGATGGCATAAAGACGCCATGTCTTGGCTAAACTATTGGGGAATCATGGAAGAAACCATTTTGCAGAATAAAGATACTATTAAAAAAAACGTCAAATCAAAATTTAAGGAAAAAATGTGGTGTGATAAAAAGTTAGAGGAAAAAAGAAAATTAAAGTATTATAAAGATGTAATCAACCCTAATCTAGAAGATCAAAATTATCTATTTGTTTTGCCAAGTGTAAAGAAAAAAAAAGCATTGCTAAGATAAGAACAAATCCTCACGAACTCCATAGTGAAACTGGGCATTGGTCAATTCCTGAAACACCATGGGATGAAAGAGTGTGCCACCTTTGTGACACTAAGAAGGTTGAAGATGAAAAGCACTTTCTCTTAGATTGTCTAGCCTATACCCATATTAGATGTCATTTTCAAAATATTGATCACACTACCAACCTTCCTAACCTCTTAACTCAACAAAAGTATGGTGATCTTGGAAAGCTTCTCTTAATGCTTTTCGAGCATAAAAACAAAATTATAAAGAATCACAAGTAATCACTTACCCTCTTAAGGTCCGATAGACCAATTAGGTCTTAGTGGACGTTAATCATTATCATAATCATCATCATTATATAATTATCACTGAAAATAATGAATGCACCCTATTGTTTTATGTTATATCATTGTTAAAATGAATGCAACTACTCGATTATGTTAAATCATTTTTTATTGTATCATCACTTAAATCAATGCATATTTTTCCATTAAATCAATGCAATTAATTTCTCTAAATCAAAGAGCATAACTAAGATAGTTCTCTTAAAACTTTCTCCAAGAATATCTCAACACAAGTTCACTTAATATTTAATGTTATTGTTTTCACTGCGTAGTTTTTTATTTACTTAATATTATATTATTCTTTTAGGAGGAACACATATCAACTCCAAATTGA
>ML783151.1:444923-491036 GCA_009831015.1 Picea engelmannii | reverse complement strand
ATATATATATATATATATATATATATATATATATATTATAATTGTTTTAATGTACAAATACTAATAGATAAATCACACATAACCAACGGAAGTACATGCCTTCAACTTATAATATTTGTTTTGAAATTCCTTTTCACCATGTTATTACTAAATTCATTTCAAGAGATGATTTGTTGTTGTATCTCACTATTGAAATCCATATAGAGGATTCATTTCCTTCATATAATTTCTTCAATTAATTAATGCACTCAATCATTTTTCATATCAATACATCCTTTTATTTTATGTTGTATTATTATCATTGAAATCAATACACAATGCACACTATTGTTTTATGTTATATCATTGTTAAAATGAATACAAGTACTTGATTATGCTAAATCATTTTCTAGTGTATACTAATTGCTTTAAATCATTTATCATTGTGTTCAATTCTTCAACTTAAAGAAGCCTCAACCAAAACTCAACTTAATATAGTTGTAGGGTTCTGATAACTAGAATAGTCCTCCAATACACAAAGGATAGCAATACCCAACACCCTCCTATCTTTAATATGGATTATGCAGAACCCTAAATCACTTATAATTTATAACATATGTGGTACACACTCATTAATTATATATATATATATATATATATATATATATATATATATATATATATATATAATTTATTTTATAATTTTTATTATTATTCATCATATACCAATAATATTTACAAAACTCCATGTCAAAAATCATAAAGTTTTTAAACTTCACACAACCTTAATAACCAACGAGTATTTAAACAATTGATAATTTCCACAACCCTAACACCTCACAACTAACGTAAAGGAATTAAACAACTATGTAAGTTCACATGAATCTGTGGGGCTATACAAGGTTATAGTGAAAATTGGGTGACGACATAAGCAAACCACATACCACATTATATGCAAAACAATAAAGCAATAGATTATATCAGGGGAGATTGTGATCAAAGCTTTGTATTAAGCTAAGCACTGTTTAAGGGTACCCAAACAGCCACAACTTTTTTTATTAATTTCTGATGTGAATTACTCTTGTACTCTATAGAAGAGAAACGTCATGGGTGTACTAGGTGAGACAGAGATATCCCTCCCCCCACCCACCTGCCATTTTTTGGGCGTGCCATCTTCTATCATCACAACAATCATTGATATATCCTGCTCTCTGCAACAACCACTGTCACAGTGGGAGACCGGAAATTTCATGTTCATGCCAGGATTACTTTCCCTGGAGAATATTGGGAATGGAGATGAAGTGACTAGACATGGGGTAGTAATAGGTAACCATGCAGTTATTGTCCATCCCAGAATGACTTGTATTCAGGAAGAAATACCTAACAAACAAATGTGGATAATGGAATATTTTTGACCTAATATACATTGATTCTTGATGCTAAGGTGTGATAAATTTTAGTTTCAGTAGAAGTTAACCATCACCAATATACCTGAGATCTGCAAAGTAAAAGTAATGGAAATAAATCTAAGTTGCTTCAGAGTGGCAAAAAAATCTACGTTGATTCAAAGTTGTTTGAATCTACTAATCATATTAAAGCTTGAAGCTGAGGAATTAGTATAGAAATTTCATTCTGTATATCCATAATTACTCCAGAGGTTGATAGATGAATTATCCTGAGGATGAAGACTGAAATTTGGAAGACTTTCGAAGGAACAGACAGTTGATTATTCATTGATCCTTATTTAATATACCGGAAATCTGTAAAGTCATGGCTTGATATCTATGTTGCTTCAAAGTGCTGGAGTCTATTACTCATTTTGTATTTATTTTCCTGAACATTCTTTCGTTTTTGTAATCAAAATGAACAGGCGAACGTCACTGCATCACGGTAATTTTGAAATTCTGTTAGGTTACGTGCTAAAAAAAAATACAAAATCAAAATGAAAAGTTAACGAAACTATATCACGATAAATTCTTATAATTTAATAGAGTTCTACCTCTAAGATATACTATAAATTCGTATACGTCTAATATATATTTGGATAAAGTAAAGTTAAAATTGAAGGCTAAAATAAATGATAAATTAAAGTAAAGAATTGAAGGCTAAAATAAATAACTATAGGTAAATTATGTATGGAAATTTTAGTTAAATAGGTTGAGTAATATTTATTAGTTAAATAGGTTGAGAAATTTTAGTCTCCGGGACGAAATGTAATGGCTGCTAGTGCCAGTCTGGACAGTGATGTAAATGATTTATATCTCTAATATAAATCGAGTTAATTTCTCGTGGAAAAAAAAAAAGTCCCGCGAGTCCAGCGCGATTGGTAAAGACAGGACCTTCCTCCAAGTGTTGGGAGGAGGTCTCGAGCCTCCAAGTGTTGGGAGGAGGTCTCGAGGTCAAACCCTGCTGGGTCTCCGGGACGAAATTTGGCTGCTGTGCTAGACTGGATACAGTGAATGTAAATGATATATATCTCTAATATATATCGAGATAATTTCTGGTGGAAAAAAAAGGTTGAGTAATAATTAACGTTATTTTTTATTCCATTTTTAATGAGCAATAATTATAGATGACTTATATATTTCATTTTTATTTAATAAATATTGTTTTTAAATTTACAAAACTACGTATAAAAATAATTTTTTTTCCAATTTACATGATATCTGATATCTGGGACATCATAAAATTGATAATGTTAGAGAATCTCATAAAACCTGCACATTATAAATACTTTTAAATAAGGTATATCTAAATATATTGTAAAAGTAGTAAAAAAAGGAAAGTAGTTTGAAACTTTAATTATATTTCCATGTGCAACCTTATTCGTCAATGCCCACAACTTATGAACAACTCCTTTCCTTTACATCAACTCCATCAACACTATGATATTTAAGAAACCACCTCATACAAATTTATCAAAACAATATATATTTAAATAATTTTATTATTATATTATAGAGTATAATATGTTTTATCTTTATTGTTTAATATGTCTTAAAAATATGGGGTGGTAGGTGTTGGAGTCTCTTTCATCTGGTAAGAAATATCAATTTTTTTTACTTATTGGGATTGTGAGTTGCTTCTAACAACATAGTTGAAGCTTATGCTCTATTCCAAGAGTTCAAACTAGTTAAAGAAAAGAAAATTAACAAGTTCATTCCTTTTGGAGATTCTATAATTGTAGCCAACGCGATCATCCATCAAACTTAAAATGGAACTAAGCTTTTCAATGGGATAATTAGCTGGGTTATTGAGCTCAATAAGGAATTTGAAGCCTTTCAACTATAACATGTGAAACAAAATTTGAACACTATAGCATATCATCATGCCAAAGAAGGCACAAGACTAAGCAAAGGTGACTTGTGGATTGATGGGGTCGGAGGGTCCCAAGGTTTGTCTTAATTCTTGTCTCCCCCTCGTATTCCCCCCCGAGTGGGTAGATGGCAGTCCTCGAGGGTTGGGTCGTCTCTCTCTCACATACGAGTGCGATCTTCTCACTTGTGTGGAGTATTGGTTTATTAAACACTCTGGTGGCCTTTGTTAAGAACCTATACTAGATCTGCAAATATACTTCAGAAATAACGAAGAATAAACCAAACCATTCACCATAACATGAACACAAGAATATAGAGAAAACCCTTGAGGTATGGAAACACCATACAATGGATCCTATTATGGAAGGAATCCTCTCATGTTCACTTGCCTCTTCGAGGGGGCTTCCTCCTATTGAGCTACCGCTCCAAACACAATACTTCTCTTCATCGCTCATTACATTGCTTGAACCCCTTTATATAGTGCTACCATCACCTAATAACATTCTAGAGGATATCTTCTAGAATTAGAACCTTCTAAGAATTCATTTTACATTTATTATATCTAACTACCCATTTATTATATCTAACTACCCATTTGTTATATCTAACAACTATAGTGGACCTTATTTAATAATATAGTGGACCTAGTCCACTNCATTACCTCTCTAGATACTTTACATTCCATCCCCATTATGAAAGCGTTGTCCTCAACGCTTGATGTACAACCATATACCAGGGTCCCATGGATAAGTGTGGACCATAGTGCTGAAGTATACTAGAGAACCAGGGTCCCATTGAGAAATGGTAACCACCATGCTGAAGTAGTCCAACCGCCATTGTAAACCAGGGTCCCATGTCCAATTTCTCACCTGAACCCCACATGGAAGATATCGGTATCCAATAACCAACTGAAAATGATGCTCCCAATACTAACACCTATCATGTGGATCCAAATAAGAATATTCATCCACATAGTGAGAGATGATCAAAGATGAATTTGGAAAGAACAATACCATTGTAGAATATGCAGGCTGGACGCTGGTAACTAGTTCCTGATGTGGGACAATGATATTCTCTACAGAAGGTGGAGTAGATTCATCAAATAAAATATGGAAGTGGTTGTCATCCTAGAAATGCCAACTATCCATATACCAATCATTGCAATTTGCCTCAAAATCATACCAAGTATATATTTATTGATTATATTCATCCATGAGGTTTGCGATAAGAAACCTCTCCTGCATGTTATCCAAAGAATCTTGAATACTATGAAAACTATCATTGAAACCATCTACAAAACCATCCAATCTGTCATTCAATGTGTCAAACAATTGGGCTTTGAATGCTTCAGTAATCTGTAGAATTTATTTGAGGTTTTGAGAGGAAATATCCATTTGAGCACCCTATGAACTCTTTGGTCCCACAACCATCATGAAAAAATAAAAAAACTAGAACAATAAGTTACGGTAGAAAATCGCGGTTTTTTTCTAGAAAAACTCTAAAAAACTGTTGAATTTAAAATGCTCATAACTTCACTTTCCAGACTCCGTTTCGGCTGATTTTTTTTTTTGAAATTGGGTGAAATTGTGAGAGGAAATCAGATCTGTAATTTGTTTGGGCAAAGTAGACTTCCATATGCTACAGAAATAAAAAAAAATTGCGTCGTCGTCCACGGAAAAAACCCTGAAAATTTGCAAATTTTAAAACTTCAATATCTTGACTTCCCGGACTCCGTTTCAAACGATTTTGTTTTTCAACTTGGGTTTTTTTTTTAGAGGAACTCAGATATACAATCTGTTTCTACAAATGTTTCACAGAATTATACCAAAAATTTCTGGAATGTCACGACCCTCTTTTTTTCTTCTCCGAATACAAAAACTACAAAAATAAAAAATATTTGCCCACAACGTCTGCCAAGGAAAGTGCTCTGATACCACTTGTTAAGAACCTATACCAGATCTACAAATATATTTCAGAAATAACCAAGAATAAACCAAACCATTCACCATAACATGAACACAAAAATATAGAGAAAACCCTTGAGGTAGGGAAACACCATACAATGGATCCTATTATGGAAGGGATCCTCTCCTATTCACTTGCCTCTTTGAGGGGGCTTCCTCCTATTGAGCTACCTCTCCAAACACACTACTTCTCTTCATCTCTCATTACATTGCTTGAAGCCCTTTATATAGTGCTACCATCACCTAAGAACATTCTAGAGGAGGAATATTCTAGAAGTAGAACCTTCTAAGAAGTCCTCTTACNTACCCATTTATTATATCTAACAACCATAGCGGGCCTTATTTAATAATATAGTGGACCTATTCCACCTTACATTGAATGACCTCCACTATTATCACTATGGGCCCTCTGGCCCCCACATTACCTCTCTAGCTACCTTACAGCCTCAATCATGAAGCTTCCTCTTGTGTCATGTAGGTTTCTCTTAGTGCTCAGGGATCTACAAAGTTACCAAATCATGTTTTGTGTATTGGTTACAACGACTTTTATTCGGCGGGCCCAATTCTGGTTTACAGGTGTCGCTAGTATCTGGATGCTCTTCTTGTAGTTTCATTCTGCTTCAAATTATGTTTTGCCTTATCTGTCTTGTGCAGCTTTCTCTTTCCAATCTCTCCATATCTTGAAGTCAAGAAATTGAAACGACCCTTCAAACATTAAATAGGCAAATGGACAACATGGAATCTAAGTTACAACACATTAAGGCCCAACTAAATTTGCAACCAATGACTACTTCTTCCAATTTCCATGGGGATCAACATTCTAGAGTTGAAAGAGAAAACAACAAAGCAAGAAAAAGTGATCATGGTATTGTTCCCATGGAGACTGAAGATACAACCCTCTGAGAGCTCTTGAAGCTCCCGAAATTATGGACTCCTTCTCATCAAATTAACGTATTCTTTTTAAAGTTTGGTGTTTAGGAAGTTTCTACAAGGATGTAATGAGCTAAGATGAGCTTAGGAAGAGTCTCAACAAACACGTTTTTCCATTTACTATAGTTTTAAAATTTTTGGAAGCCCTCAAATGTTATGCTTATGTTGTTAATGCTTCCACACAACCTTTTTTAATACAAATGAAGTTCAATTCTCCTTGAATAAAATGTGATTATTGTGAATATTTATTCATATTAATTAAAATACCATATTTTCCCTTTTTATTATTTTTTATTAATAATAAGAAACATATTCCACTAGTGAGGAAGGATACACATTGTAATTTTTTTTTTAAATTGAAATTTAATTTTACTTGTAATATTTGTTTTTGTTGCAAGTGATTCAATTTTGTTTCATGGCTTCTAATTGGTCCTTCAAAACAACATCTTATTTCCGGGTTGGCGAAGAACATTTAATAAGCAATTTAATTATGCATTTGTAGCACATGGTTGGAACGAGTGCATGTACGAGTGTATGTATGAGAATTTAATAAGAAATTTAATTATGCAGTTGTAGCGGATGGTGCATGTACAGGTACATAATGGGTGCATGTATGTGTCTCTAAGTTACAATGTATGGGGGACCATAGCTATGCATGGATATGCCTATGAAAAAATCTACACACTTAAGCAACAACACATTGGACATTGCAATATTAATTATTAATATTGCAAAGTGCAATTCACTCGATATTTTTGTACAAGCATATCCCTACACAAACATGGTTGCAATTTATTAAATAGTTAATTATTTAATATTATTAATTAATTAATTATTTATTTATTTAATATTCCCAAAGTTACGATATATGGGTAAGGGACCATAGTTGTGCGGGGATATGCATGTGCAAAAATATATGCACTTAAGAAACATCGCATTCACATTGCACTACTCTACGGTATTATGTTAGCGTGATTCACCTTGATGTCGCTCGTCTCAAACTATTTAGTAAGCATTTTCACTATATTCAACTTTGTAATCACACTTAGGTTATCAGTTTTAGACATTTTTGGGCCAACGGTTTGATATTTGTTAGTTTGGAGTATATTTACACGACGATAATGGTTGGTGTTACACACCAAAATTACTCACTTCAATGATGACCTACTGTCGTCATTACAAGTGTCGCAAGTGTCGCACTTTGGCCAGAAATGTTGCAAGTGTCACAAATATCATACTATCATCTTGCTTATGTCATATCTCGAACGACATCACAGGGACACTTGAGGCATCCAAAGAGACTGGTTAAAAGAAGGACATGTCATTTGACGAAGAGTACAAATCATTTTCCTTGAGAAAGACCACTTGAAGATCACTTTTGAAGGGATACACTCCCCTACCCACTAGCAGGGAGTGCTAGCACTCCTTGCCCTCTTTTGGGGGAGTGTTGCAACACTCTGTGCACCATTCTGGAGGAGCATTGTGTTGTTGAGGAAATCAGGGGAAGATCCCGCTTATCTCTGAATTCAGTTTGATTTGAATCTGAGGTTGAGGTTGGATCTTAGGGAGGATCCACAAATTGTGGAGAAAGATCCTCAACCTATCCCAAGAATCTCTAAGGTGGTTAGGCCTCTCTAAGACTATATAAGGAAGCCTCCTCATGGTGAAAGAGGTGGGCATTGAAGGCATCAAACTTATGATCTCATAAGGGAGATAATCAGTGAAGCATAGTCCTTGGTGTTTGCGGAGCTCATCTGCAATCTTCCCCATGCTGATGAAGACACTGAGCCTAGAGATTCTCTCCTCGATGAATCTCTATTCCTCATCAGAACGTTTGATCCTTGGTATGGAGACATCCTTCTTTATCTCCAGACCCAACGTTTTCAGCCTGATATCTCTCGGGAAGAACATCGTCGTATTCGCCATCATTCTCGCCGCTACCTTATCATCGGTGACACGTGTATCATCGTGGTATTGACACTATCCTGGGATGATGTTTGAATCATGGAGAGGTTGAACATGTCCTTAATGAATGTCACCTTGGATCCTGTGGCGGTCATCTTTCTGGGATGGCTACATCTCAGAAAATCTTACATGCTGACTACTTTTGGCCCTCTATCTTCAAAGATTGTATTGAGGCTGTCAAAAAATGCCCACCCTGCCAAGTTTTTCATAAAAAGGCATGCACCCACCTCGCTTTGTTGCATCCCATTATTTCCATCGGCCCCTTTTCCAAATGGGGCATTGATTTCATGTAGTGTAAACCTACCTCAGATGGGGGGCATGGTTATATCATCGTCATCGTTGATTACTTCACAAAATGGGCTAAGGCTATGCCTACCTTTCTGAATGATTGTCATACTGAAACTCTTTTCTTCTTTAACCACATCATCACTCTCTTTGGTGTTCCACAAGCCATTGTCACTAA
Organism: Picea engelmannii; assembly: GCA_009831015.1. Classification (NCBI taxonomy): domain Eukaryota; kingdom Viridiplantae; phylum Streptophyta; class Pinopsida; order Pinales; family Pinaceae; genus Picea; species Picea engelmannii. The sequence continues at coordinate 482,418 of ML783151.1, read as the reverse complement.
TCATGGTTCACACTTTAAAAACCAGATGATGAGTGAGTTACATGCCAAGTTGGGTTTTCGCCATGAGAACTTATCCTCGTACTATTCTCAAGCAAATGGACAAGTTGAAGCTATCAACAAGGTCCTTAAAACCATGATTCAATGTATGGTAGGGGAAAACAAAACATCTTGGCACCTATAACTTTTCTCTGCTCTCTGGGCCTACCATACTTTAGTGAAAAATGCTACTGGATTCACTCCTTTCCAGTTAGTATATGGCATAGAATCTATTTTACCAATTGAGTGCGAAATTCCCTCGTTGAAAGTCAAAGTAGAACTCTTGCCTCACACTTTTGCTAAAGAAGAACGCGTCTTACACCTAACCAGTTTGGATGAAACACGTCGTGATGCCACTCTCGTTAACGATATGTATCAAAAGTGAATCAAGAATCAATACGACAAATCTGTCCATCCTCGTACTTTTGAAGAATGAGACCTAGTCCTCGTTTACGACCAGAATCATGATAAGTTAGGGACAGGCAAGTTAGAACCTCTATCGCATGGTCCTTACATCATGAAACATGTTTTACATAGAGGCGCCTACGTACTAGTTGATTACGACGAAATATCCCTGGGTGAGCCCCGAAACGAGCTTTACCTTAAGAAGTACTATGCATAGGAAATATAGCATGCGTGCTTTGTACATTATTGTATTTTTAGTTTGGTGTGTCTTTTTCTCTTGCATGCACGAGTTTTTCCTTAGCCGCTTATAATTTGTCTTGTGTTTGTGTGCACAGATGGCATCTTCCTTTCCTATCTTTGTCGGGTTTGTGGATGGCGCTAGTCGACACACCCAAAACATTGCTTCTACAACTTGGGTCATTTACCACTATGATGAGTTGGTGCATTCAGGAGGTATTTGCTTAGGATCAATAACTAACAGCATGGCAGAATATCATGTTGTCATCAGACTTTTAACCGAAGCCTCCTCCCTAGGTATATCTCATATGATCATTAACCTAGACTCTCAACTTGTGGTCTGTCAACTTAATCGAATCTACACCATTCACAATCCTATCCTATTGCGTATCCATCTACAAGTTCGTCCTCTTGAAAGAATGTTTGATTTTATCGAATATAGACACATACCAAGAGGACTTAATACAACTCCGGATTTGTTAGCCAATTACATCATGGATCGGTATCTCGCACATAGATGAGGTTTCATAAAGGAAATAAATCATACATCACATGTAAATTAAACGCATCATGAAAAGACATCATTATTTGCAAACATCATTTGGCACCATAAAAACGTTGTGACTGAAAATGTTTGATTACATCAAAAAAGTACATAGAAGAGAAATATGTTGGGTCCTCATGCCCATAACATCATCATACAGACTATACAAAAAACCATCAAAGAGGTCCTAGTCCTCCTGCATCACATTGTGCTCTGAGTATCACACTACCTCACGGGATACTCATCTCAGTAAGGAGTTAAGACCCTGAGGGACTCCCACTGTATGTCTCTGCATATGTAAAGGTACATCCCGCCTCCTAAGAGGAGGGACACCCATCGTGAGACCAAAAAGGTTTCTCTCAACCTCCCGGAGACCCCCTATCGCTACCTCATGATCTACTGTTATATGAGCATCTCTGTGGTGCCCCAGTGTCGGTATCTATGTCAGACATTTTGCTCCCCTATCTGCACAATGAAACGATACGTCTGTTAAAAACTCTTCTAGGTACCCCAAAAAATAATATAAACTTTAAAATAAAAAAAACACTTCACAAGATTTTTTGGTTTCTCACCTGACGCATCCCAGTCCATTCCATCTAGAAGAACCAGGTCCATGCTCCCCTAGAAGTCCACTCCGACGTATGTGAAGTCCTCTATAACGTTCAACTAGCGTCTCAGCTAAGAAAATAAGTCGCATGTAAATATGAACTTTGACTCCGTTCCCAGCCTCAGAGACAAACTTGTCCAGTGTTCCATACGTGGTTTACCCATCGGTCGTACTGCAAGTGCAATCTGTGGTTTCATCTGAGGAATGCGTTCTAGGAAAAACGAAACTAGAAACGAGCCATATCCAAACTGCTTTTGTTGCTCCATCCTGCATCTCGAAATCTTCTCCTTCAAATTTTGAAGGAATGTTGCACTCCAGTTGAACAAAATTGGCTCTAAACACTGCAAACCATAAGCCACCTGCGATCTCGAAGTCAAGTGTGAGATGGTACTCCCTGCTAAATTCGTGATGGCAAATAGAATAGATCGAAGAGGTAGATCTCTGACATCTCTTATCGCAATCCTACCTCCCACCAATCTCGATTCTGGGACACAATGATTTCCCAAGTACTCTTCTACAGGCACGGGAAGTTCCCTCTATCCATATAAGATAACAGGAGCCCCTCTCTTTAATAAGCCGACCAGGAAATACACATCCTCCAACTCAATCGTAAGCAGTTGTGTCCAAATTTGGAACCCCTGTTCCGCAGTGTTCCACAACCGGATCATGTACTCGAGAAGGAGAAATTCCTTATTCATCTTTTGCATATTAAAGAACTTGAGGAGACCGTAGTCCCTCAATGCGACCCTTGATCGGGGACTTTGCAAAGAAGCCACATCATTGAGCTCATGCTCTCTTTCTTTCCACTCGATCATGATGTTTTCCAAATATAACCTGTAACCATCAACAACAAAAGTCCATTAGTCATGCCATATTGACAATTTTTGGGTAATTTAACTTTAAAAATCTTTTTTCTTGTGTTTTTCATGCCAACGCTCCACCAACAAGCTTACCAGAGCGCTAGCACTCCCCCAATGGGCTTACCAGAGTGCTCAAATTTCAACTAGCACTCCCCTAACCTTTTAGATGAGCACCGACCCCTTTTTGTGCATTTTTGGTAAGTACCCCCTTTATCATTTAAACAGAGCACTAGTGCCCTCCAGATAGGCCTAGCAGAGCGCTGACCAAATTGCTCAATGCTCCCCCTATCCTTTTGAGGGAGCATCGAGCCTCTTCGACGCATAGAGACTCCCAGGGCATCATTTTTAAAGCAAAATAATTACCTAAAAATAAATTGTAAACCATGCAAAATGTTTGGCATAGGACCAACCTGATCTAGACAGTGAAGGAAATGGATGACCATAGCTCCAACACCGATGAATCCAAGAATTGCCCTCCAAAGCCAATTTTCTCCACTACAAACGTCTTGGCACAAATGAATTGGTAAATACATTTTTACCCTATATTACTATTATAAAATTTCATTTTTTCTAAAACCATAATTATTTTGGATTTTTTGAAAATCATTTTGGAGGCATTATTAATACCTTGGTGTGCAGTTTTATCATTATTGGCAATTTTCAGAGTAGTTTTGTTCTATTTTTATCTTGTCGCATTAACGAGCATGATCTTCATTTGTTCTCACGCTCAAAAAAACACGAGAACGCACCGAGTAAAATTTTATCTCTTTTTCATACTCGCATGGCTACACGAAAAAGGAACCCCCTGGAGTCGTCTTTAATCTCTTTTCAAACTCTCTAAACATGAAAATATTGCCGAGTGATCTTGCTTCCTTTCCCACTCATTAAAAGTTTTGAAAGGGCATATTTCGAGTGATAATTTATCTCTTTTTCGGCCTCACGAGACCAACATTACGAAAAAGGGCAACACTGGAGTCATCTTTAAGTTCTTTTCAAACTCTCTAAACATGAAAAATCATCAAGTTTACCTTCTCTGGACTCCTTAAAAATATATATTGAAGGGCCCATATGGGACCGAACCCTTACTTCTTCCAGTTCGTTAAACAAAGGAAGAGAGACTTACTGAAGGTGAGTTATATCGAGCATGTGTTATCCTCCTCGAGCTCGTTAAATACAAAATAGGTACTCGTCTATCTGGATGGCGGGGGAATTTGAAGGAAGCAAGCCAAGTTGTTTTTGAAGACATCACCAGTCACACTTGAACACTACACTTTGTCTTTGCATACATTTTAATCTGTTGAACCTCTGCACTGAACCAATCCTCTGAGTTTTTGTACTCCTTTCGGTCACCCGACGAAAGTCATAGTGTCCATTGCATCATCATGTTTTGTTCCATGTCATGTTTTTGTTGTTGTGCCTCGGTGTTAAAGGGAAGTATCTTCCTCGAGATTCAACCATCACAAATATCCTGTTTCAATGCCTATGTCAGTCCATGTTCATTTGATCCACCAATTTACATCTTTGTGTCAGTTTCATGTTGTTGATGAGGGATACATCAAGGCCCTCCTTCAACGAGTCTGTTCCTGTTGACTTCAACACATTATCTGAGAACTAGACTTAGAAACCAATTAATACCTTGGGACCTGCATGCCTCAATAGCAGGCCTCCTTGCTTCTGACAATGGTTTTACATCATTGACCTTTGATCAGATGATTCCCTGGATGTTTGACTTCAACTCATTTATTCACATTCACTGGAATGTACTAGGGTACCTTGGGAATCATTGACATCAATGGTGATTTCCCTCACACTTGTTAACAGTTTACCTCATCGACCTCTAATCAAGTGGTTTCTGCCATGTTCGACATCAGGACATCTATTCGCATGGTTAGATTTGTACTACATTAGGATCGGTAGGAAGACTCTGGGTTGAGTAATCACTTTGTTATGCACTTTGCCCAGGTTGCGACGAAGTTTCTCTTGAATGTTGACACATATACTGTAACATAGATCCACTTTGTATTGGCTCGTCGCTATGTATTGTCATCTCGTAGATCCACTGTGTATTTTTCATGGATACGATCAGTCCATGTCATGGAAGTATAGATCCATAGTGTATATTTGGTGGCTATACATTTTTTTCAATATAATCATGGATCAACAGTGTATCTTATGGCAGTCATACCTTGAAAGTATTTATCACTCAAGCATAGGTATGCCTGCCTTGGGTTTGAAACATGTCATAATGTTTGTTTGATTTTTGTGTGCAGCTTCTACTAGGTTCTCCAAGTCCATACCCTGGCTCGAAAAGTCTACAAAGTACTTCAATCATCAGTTTCCATGTTCTAACTTCTCACTTTGGGGGGCAATCTGTTACACACCAAAATTACTCACTTCAATGATGACCTACTGTCGTCATCACAAGTTTCGCAAGTGTTGCACTTTGGCCACAAATGTTGCAAGTGTCGCAAATATCATACTGTCATATCGCTTATGTCGTATCTCAAACGACATCACATGTACACTTGAGACATCCTCAGAGACTGGTTAAAAGAAGCACAAGTCATTTGACGAAGAGTACAAATATTTTTCCATGAGAAATACCACTTGAAAAACAATTTTGAAGGGCAATGTTCCCATACCCACTAGTAGGGAGTGCTAGTGCTCCTTTCCCTCTTTTGGGGGAGCGTTGCAATTCTTTGTGCACCATTCTGAGGGAGCGTTGTGTTGTTGAAGAAATCAGGGGAAGATCCCCCTTATCTCTGAATTCAGTTTGATTCGAATATGAGGTCAAGGATGGATCTTATGGAGGATCCACAAATGATGGAGAAATATCCTCAACCTATCCCAAGAATCTCTAAGGTGGTTAGGCCTCTCCAAGCCTATATAAGAAGGCCTCCTCATGGTGAAAGAGGTGTACATTGAAGGCATCAAACTTATGATCTCATAAGGGAGATAATCAGTGAAGCATAGTCATTTTTTTGTGGATCATTTGAGCAAGGGGTTGGACAAGGAGAGCTTGGTGAGGTTGTTGCATTTGAATCAAAGGTCTGTAAGTATCTCTATTGAGTTCTAATTAATACATGTGCATGGCATGTTTCCTTCAAGATTGTGTATGTCTACATGAACTTGTCTTTAATGGATAGATCTAGTTTCACTAATTGTAGTAGAATAGGAAGCATGCTTTGTCTTTGATTGGATTGCAAGACCTGTTGAAGAGCTTGTGGATCAGATCTCAACTTGGAACTGGGCGAGGACAAACATCACAAAAGGTACATCTTCTTCCTCTTCTCTATAAATTAGTTTAGCTAGGTTTAAAGGGATATCAGTGACCAAAGCTAACACCTTTTTGTCTTCGTTATAGGGGTCTAGATCCAAGAGGAAATTCACCTGTCTGCAGGGGGATTTTCCTGTAACAGTTGGATAAACCTATATTAGAGTTTAATAGAGAAATAATCCACGCGCTTTGTGTAGAATCCTCCTTATTTGTGAAATAAGGAAGGGAGTGTTCTCTGTTGTCTGCATGAAAGTTCATTTTCTTTTCGGACTGTAGTTGTTTCACCAATTAGCTTGTGAATTTGCATTTATGCATCAGGACAAGACATTTTCGGTGCAAGATTGCATCTACATATTTATAGAATTACTATGTCTGAAACTAATTTTTACTGAAACTATTTTTTAGCTTTTATATAGAATTTTTTATTAAATCTAGAATAATCCAGATTTTAATTACATAAATTTCAAGATCGTTTATTTTTTGCAGGCTGTGAGGTTTCTGTTAAACAAAGTTCATGAAAATTTTATGATCAAATTAACAAAATTAATTTTACTTGCTTTTAAGATCATCATGTTATGATTTATTCTAGTTAGTGTAATTGAATCTATATTTTTAGAGCTTCTTTATCGTCTACTACAATTGCATTAGCGAAGGGAGAGAATTGTTTGTGTATGAAAACAATTTTACTTTAGCTTTAACTTAATTTAAAGCTTTATTAAAATAAGCCATACTTCAATTAAACATATAGTTTGTCTCTTGATTGCACATTGCTAAGCTTATATTCAATGTAAATTTTGATTTTGATTTTTTTAATTGATTTATAAAATTCTCAAAGCTACGCATGATCTACTTTGAGAATCTTATCTATCCAAGGATATGCCACTTTAATTCATATACAAAGTGACCTCAGTGAATTTTTCAATGATTATATTCCATAGTGCTTTTTGTCTTAATAAAAATCACTCTTAGGGAAGCACTTCATTATCCTCTTTTCACTGAAATTATATAATCAGAATAGTAAGCCATTGTATCAATTACCTCTTTACAATTTACTATTTCTATTTAATTTATTCATGTATCCCAAACATTGAAGATTTTGCATCATTGGAAAAGGGGATTTCTCTGCTTACATGTTACCTACATCCATTCCGGCTAACAAATCCTTTGTATTGGTTAAGAATTACTCCTGCACGTTCAGGTAAACGATACCCCATCTCTTTGGGATAATATTCACTATGCAACCACTTCATGGAAGCCATGTTCTGAAAGGCATGGAAATTTTTCACTTAAGCGACCTGATATAATTCTCACGAGAAGAGGTTTTGTAACTTTATCCAATGTGTACAGTTAATTAGTGGTACGTTTTCTCTAGGTTGGTATCTTATGGGGGTGAAAATGACTTGGCTTGAAAGTTAAAAATTTCACAGTTTATGCAAAAATAACTATATATACTGGATCTTTATATCTATCTATATTCCCCATATAACCTCATCTTCCTATTTGCCACTCTATTTTAGTGTCATAAATCCCAATTAGTCCATGTTCTTTTGATTATTTTATTTTTACTTTTTCAAGAACATTTTTGTGTAGAAAATAATTTTATTTTATATAAAACTTTCCACAAGAGGCTTCAAAGTTCAAAGCACATAAAAATGTGGCTTTCTTTATGAAGTTTTGCCACTAATAAAAATACTGAGCTTGAGTATTTCCATTCCATTTATTGAAATCTTAAAATATTATTCTCACGCCAATGTCTGTGAAGTCTATCACATCAAATCTTAAGATATTATTTTACATGTTTCTTCCCTTATAGGCTAGTGTACATTTAGATTTTTACAAAAAAAAAATATACATAAAACTAGGAAGAATGAGTGTAATGTGTTGTTGAGACTTTTGCACAAGAATATCCGGACACAACTATGGCTGCACTTTATTAAATTAATTATTTAATATTATTTATTAACTAATTATTCATTATTTATTAAGAAAAAATAGTCAAAGCAAAAGTCTCTGCACATACGATGTTCAAGTATGAAACCATAACTATGTGAGGATATGCCTCAAGTATGAAACCATAACTATGTGAGGATATGCCTGTGCAAAAGTATTCACACATAAGCAACAATGCATTACACATTGGAATATTAAATAATTAATAAATTATTTAATATTATTAAATTATTGCAATGTGTGATGCAGTGTTGCTTAAGTGTGAAGACTTTTGCATAAGCATATCCCCACACAACTATGGTTGCAATTGATTAAATAATTAATTATTAATCAATTATTAATTATTTATTAAGGACAAATAGTCAAAGCAAAAGTCTTTGCACATACAATGTACGGGTATAGAACCAGAGATGTGCAGGGATATGTCGCAAAAGTATCTGCACATAAGCAACAACACATTGCACATTGCAATATTAAATAATTAATAAATATTCACACATAAGCAACAACACATTGCACATTGTAATATTAAATAATTAATATTTATTAGTTATTTAATATTATGATGTGCATCTGTTGTTGCTTATGTGTGAAGACTTTTGTATAGGCATATCCCACATGACTATGGTTGTATTTTATCTATTAATTAGTCATTTAATATTATTTATTAACTAATTAGTAATTAGGAACAATTTATTAAATAATCAATTATTTAATGATGATGATGATGATTAACATCCACTAAGACCGAATTGGTCTATCAGACCTTAAGAGAGTAAGTGATTGCTTGCGATTCTTTAGAATTTTACTTCTGTGCTCGAAAAACATTAAGAGAAATTTTCCAATATCACCATACTTTTATTGAGTTAAGAGGTTAGGAAGGTTGGTTGTGTGACAAATATTTTTAAAATGAGATCTAATATGGGTATAGGCTAGACAATATAAGAGAAAGTGATTTTCATCTTCAACCGTCTTAGTGTCACAAAGGTGACACACTCTATTATTTATTAATTAGTTATTGATTATTTATTAAGAACCATAGGTGTGGGGGGATGTACATGTGCAAAAGTCTCTGCACATAAGAAACAACGCATTGTGCAATGCGTTGCTTATGTGCAGATACTTTTGCACGGGTATATGTGAAAAGAATTTTTTGTTGGACAACTGAGAGGTGGGGGTGAATCAGTTGTTACCGTGCTTAAACAATTATGCTTCTTTTAAACTCTTTGCAGAAACACTCAATGATGATCACATTAATGCAGGGAAATAAACAATGGCACATTCAGCATTAGTCACACATATATGAGAAACACAAAGAGAGATATTTCCCGATGAAACCCATACAGGGTAAAAACCCCTTTTTCTTTATATGATAAGTAATGGTTACATTCTTTACATTATCATACATATGAGCACCAACTCATAATGAGGCTACAACCTCAGTTTTGCAAGCTGCAACTTGCTGAGAGCACCAACTCTCTGTTTTATCTAGCACCCACTAGAAGGAAGAACCAACTCCCTGGTTTCTCTAGCACCAACTAGAAGGAAGCACCAACTCCCTGGTTTTTTTCTAGAACCAACTAGAAGGAAGCACCAACTCCCTGGTTTCTCTAGCACCAACTAGAAGGAAGCACCAACTCCCTGGTTTCTCTAGCACCAACTAGAAGGAAGCACCAACTCCCTGTGTTCAAGCACCCACTTGAACCTTTGAGGACACCAGTCCTCCCTAGCTCCTCCCAACCACCCTGAAATATAAATCTTTGCTACTTAAAATTATTACAGTGATATGATGTTCAACAATGGCTTACCAGACTCATCATTGTTCTGTTGCATTTCATTGCTCTGTCTGCCTCATTGCCTTTCTTCACACATCACTTGCGTCGTCTGTTCTTCCACTTTTTATGCTCTATGTGCCATGTCCATTCACTTCACAGTTCCTTTTCTGTGCTATTCATCTGCTGCACTCTCCTCCTTCTTCACACATGAATAACCTTCACCAACAACAACCACTACAATCTCCAATAGCAACCGCAACCCCATCTCTTCTCTGTACCGTGTATTTATAGCTTCTGTGCATCTTGTGCATGCAATATTCGCCATTCCTATGCATGCTCATACCACGCCAATCTCCTCCACATCTCAAGTGCTCTGCATGATCATCATCGCGACTCTTCGACTTCTCTGAGTTCAAACGCACGTTCGACATCACTAGGTGTTATGCTGAGATCCCTCAGCCTTTCTGGTAGTTGAGACTCTTCGTCTTCTCTGTGACAGTCGAGCTCACCTTCTCTGTTTCAGTTACAGGCTTCCACGCTCATCCATATGTCAATCCCTTCTAAGAATGGTCTTCCTTCACTTGGACGAAGCTTAGAGACTCTTCATCTCCTCTGGCGATCACATAGGGGTCTCTTCGAATTCTCTATCAGACGCCATCAATGGTTTCTGTCAGTTTCACTGTGTCGTGCATTAGTAGCCCTCCGATCAACACGTGATCTGATGGTTCAGATTACATCGCGATTTCACATATCGCGATATCGAGATTCCTGATGTCAATAATCTTTGACATGTCCAACTCTCGATCCCCGAAACTTCGATAAGGACTGGAATCAACGGTCTAGATTCAACCTTAATCTGACGGCTCAGATTACATTGCGATTTCACATATCGCGATATCGGGATTCCTGATGTCAATATTATTTGACATGTCCAAATCTCGATCCTCGATGCCTCTCCATTGACTGGAATCAATGGTCCAGATCAAAGCTTGATCTGACGGCTCAGATTAAGTCAGGATTTCACACATCACGATTTCGGGATTCTTGATGTCAATATTCTTTGACATCTCCAACTCGCGATCCTCGAAACTCTGTCATGGTGTAAGTCTGTTGATGTCACATGTGTTAAACAACTGCCATGTGTCACCCTGATTCGTGACTTACATGTGCTTGGCATGTTGAATTGGTCTGACACTTGTCATTACTTGGTTGTGCCACGTGTTCCTAGCTGACGTGGTCTGCTGACGTGAGTCGGGTCAACGGTCTAGATCACATCTTGATCTGATGGCTCAGATTACGTCATGATTTTTCATATCGAGAAATCGGGATTCCTGTTACATTGTTTCTTTGACATTTCCAACACACGATCCTCAAAACTCCGACATGGAGTCAAATCAATGGTTCAGATGTGATCTTGATTTGACGGCTCAGATTACGTAGGGATTTTGCATATCGAGAAATCGAGATTCCTGTTGCATTGTTTCTTTGACATTTCCAACACGCGATCCTCAAAACTCCGACAGGGAGTTGGATCAACGATTCAGATGTGATCTTGATTTGACGGCTCAGATTACGTCGAGAATTTGCATATCGAGAAATCGGGATTCCTGTTGCATTGTTTCTTTGACATCTCCAACACGCGATCCTCGAAACTCCGACAGGGAGTCGGATCAACGGTCCACATAACCCCTTGAGATGGACGGTCCTCCTGCTTTCAGGATTTGTGAGCCCTCTACTCCTTGCACTTTTAAAGATCGTGCAGGTTTTCCTCAATCCAACGGTGGTCGGACCCTGCGCTCAGATCTAACACCTGAGATCTATCCTCCTCTTTAGCGCGCTCTTCTTGTCTTTATTCAGATCCGACAACCCTCATTCTGTCGGGATTTGTGAGCCCTCTACTCCTTGCACTTTAAAGAATGTGCAGGTTCTCCTCGATCCAACGGTGGTTGGACCCTGCGCTCGGATCTAACGCTCGAGATCTATCCTCCATATCTGCGCGCTCCTCTTGTCTACATTGAGATCTGACAGTCATCGGGAATTCAGGATGAGATCCAGCGATCACTGACGCTTCTCCTCCGGAGCGTACTTTGTCCTTGTTTTTCCTTCGCTGCATACTCTGATCTTGCCATCAATGAAAAGCTTACTTTGCCTGATAATAACCTGCCAACAATCCTATGCACTATCTCTTTTGAACTTATCGGGCTTGCTCTGCAGCGTCTTCCTAAAATACTTCTGGTGCCCATCTGTTATATTCTTCCTGTACTCATGACATCTTCATTATTGTACTTGCCATCAATGACAAGCATGCGCTGCCTGTTAAACATTTGCCAACATTTTTCACAGGTATATGCTTACACATCTATGGTTACAATTTATTAAATAATTAATTATTTAATATTATTTCTTAATTAATTGGAATATACTTGCGAGGAGGTGCAAACAAATAGTCAAAGAAAGTGTTTCCTCACATACGGTGTACGAGTACTGAACCATATCATTGTAATGTGCAATGTGTTGTTGCATATGTGCGAAAATGTTTGCACAACTATGGTTGCAATTTATTAAATACTTAATTATTTAATATTATTTATTAATCAATTATTAATTATTTATTAAGAACCATAGTTGTGTGGGGATATACATGTTGCACATAAGCAACACATTACACATTGCAATATTAAATAATTAATAAATAGTTATTTATTTAATATCAAATAATTAATAATTATTTAATATTAGATAATTAATAAATAAATAATGATTTAATATTAAATAATTAATTATTTAATAAAATGCACATTGCATATTGCACATTGGACATTAATAAATAATACCATACCTGTGTGGGTGTAATAACTCCTCTTTCCATCAATTTTTTTTTAATTCTATTGATAAACGTGTACTTGTATTGTTATACTTAGCAATTTTATATTGTGTAGATTGATTAAATATTTATCGGATACAATCATTTAATATCTTATCTAATTGTCATGGTGTTGGCATGACAAGGTACTTGTTCAAAGGCACACACAGCGGTTCTCTTTGCAAGTAAAAAATGTTATCCTCTTGCCATTGATGTAACTCTAGATTTGTTTTCCATTTACATGTTCATGTAGTAATTAAATTCTTAACTATTAGGCCCACTCATGTTGTATATGTGTTATACGAACTTCTCTACCTTGTTATGGCTCTTGAAGACGATAATCCTTTTATCATAACTTAATGTTCTTACACTGATTATTGAAACCAAACCTTTATACACTTTATATCAATGTTGGTTATGGTTTAACTCTCCTCTCCTTTAGGTTAATAGTAATTTTTAATGTTAAGAATGTGTGTTGCTACAATCACTATCATGGGTGTTAGTGGATTAAATCCACAATCCCACCTTGAATAACCATGCAATATAACAATGGTTTTTGTTCGACGTGGGTAATCATATAATATATCCATAGTTTAATGTATATATCATTTACCCACATGGTTCCCAACCTTAGAGTCTACAGAGGTGGATATATAGGGTTTGAAACGCATACAGTTGTCACCTATGTGCTCACATCATAGTCACACATTAATTGCACTGAGCTAAAGCATAGTTAACTGTGAGTTCAAATGGTACTTAAACTTCGTTTACATGAAGTTCAAGATTATGGAATTCAATTAGGTAAATTTTCATCTAAGCCACGTCTTGGTGCCATTAATATATTAGTTGTCTCACTTTGCCAATACCATCATACTTAACTATGACATGGAAAACCATGACCCCCATTCATCATTTGATCAATGTATCATTTTTGTTGGTGTGACCATGAAACCATATCCTCCATTCACTCTAATTGTATGGTTTACTTCGTTTAACATTTACATGAAGAAACTTAAGTTGATCTATACCACGCCTCGGTTTGGAAGGTAATGTTTACCCATTGTTTTTTTTACTGAAGGCTTTGATATTATACACATAATTCTATTTCCTATGCCAATAACAAATAATTGTCTTGTTGTTGTGTTCTTTTACTCACAGGGTTATCTGAGTTAATTAGGTGGTGATTTACCAAGAGTTTTCATGATGAACGGCTTGCCAAGGGCCGACAATACACTCGTCATTTTTACTTGTAAAGGTAAGTGGATGATATTATGTATTTATTTTTGTCTCCTCTGTTTTTTTTTATATAGCTTCTCATTGTTTTTCAAACTCTAACATTTTGTTTATGGGTTGTTTTGTAGGTTAAAATGACACCCTTTAAACTATGGCTCAACTTGTGTAATTAATGAAAGACCAGTACAAGATACTCTGGTTCGTTTTTTATCCAAAATGGATCCAGGAAGGCCAAAATTTCAAAGTTCTCTAAATCGGGCGAAACCAATGCCATTGTGTAGGGATCATCGTGCCGATTTCGGCCATATATTGTTTTCTGAAAATGGACAACATATGCGAAAGTTATCGCATTCTGAACTTTTTCCCAAACATGCAAAAAGTCAAAGGTCAAATTCAATTGGTCAAAGGTTATACAACTAATGTGGCAGAGTGACACATGGAAGTACAGATGTTGACATGGCAATGTATGGATGCTGACATGGCACTGTACGGATGATGACGTGGAACTATATGAATGATGATGTGGCACTGTACGGATGTTAACGTGGCACTGTACAGACAATGACATGGCATTGTACAGATGATGATGTGGTATTGTATGGATGATGACATGATAGTTGACTAGGTAGGATGACGTGGCTTGAGCCAATGATGGGGTGACACATGGCCCAATGAGGAGGCATCACGTGGCACCTATGGAAGGTCAAAGAGGTTTGGCGGTTACCACCAAATATAGCGGTTTCCACCAAATCTACCGGTTACCACCAAATCTGGTGAAATCCCACTAAGTTTGGCTGACTGTCACTAAATTTGGCGGAGTCTGGCTTATTTATCTGGGCATAAAAATCGAGAAAAAACATTTTTTGGCATGCAGTTCGAGACTGTACGAATCTGACAGGGTGTAGCATTGGGATTCGTATCGAGGGGAGGTCCTAAGGGCCTGTTCAGAAGTAGGTCGACTTCATACTCAACAGTTGTAGAATTTCAAGGGAGTTTGAATATGGATTATGTTTTTTCATCTGAGTAACCGAACAGAAAAGTGCCTCCAGAGCCCAAGATGTCGAGCCGAGCATAGTCGAGTTCATACTCAAAAGTATCATAATTACTTGTTCCAGCCATTGGTGATGTCTTTTTCTGTCTAGAAGTTGCATATCTGAAAGTTGGTTTCAGGATATGTTATGTAAGCCTTTCTTTTGTATTCTTAAAGCATTAAAGATTAATGAGAAGCCTCCCCCACTAAGACAGAGGCCTGGAGATGTAGGAAAACTTGTGTCGAACTTCGTTATCAATCTTGGTGTTATGGTTTGTTGTTTTTACTTATTATATGGCTACAAAATTCATTCACTAAAATATTCTTCTTCTCTTAATTCCTAAATGGTAAATCAACTGATGCATAAACTTAACCATAGTCTTTAAAAGATCATTTTCAGATCAAGTGGTATCAGAACATGTTGACAGTTTGTTGTTTGAGTTTGCATGATTACCAGGGAAAAGCTAAGACATGGTGAAGGAGAGCTTGTAGAAGGAGATCCAGAGATTGGATCAAGAAAGAGGAAATCTCAAAGTGATAAGATGGCATTAGAAGAAGGACTTTCTCAAAACAAAAGAGAGTTTCAAAAGACTTTCCTTGCCATGTCGGAGATGGTAAAAGTGTTGTATGATGATTACTTGGAACGGAAGAGACCGGTTCAAGGGGAATCTTCAAAGAAAGCCAAAAGTGAAGAAGGAGAGGACCCTAAAAAATCTCATCCTTCACCTCCTTCATCTCCATCTTCTTCTTCTTCTTCAAGTACAAGTTCAAATTCTACTACAAGAAAACATTCTCATAAACATAAGCATGATATGCCATTACTTAAACTTGATGAAAAAAAAAAAATCCTATGTATGATGGCGAAGTTAATGCTGATAAAATTGATAATCGGGTTAGACACATGGAGGTATATTGTAATGTGCAGCAAATCAAAGATGAGGCAACCAAAATTAGAATGGCATCGCTTCGTCTTGAAGGAACAACTCTCATCTGGTGGAAAAGTAAAATGCAACATGGAACTCAACAAGTTGGTAAGATTTTTCCATCATGGCATGATTTTATTTCCACACTTAGAAAACAATTATATCCATTGGGATATAAGGAAATAGATTTAATTGAATGGAAAAGTCTTAATTTAAGAAAAGGACATTCGGTGCAGGAATATACAGATGAATTTTGTAAGATAGCTTTGATGTTAGATGTTCCATTGACTACACAAAAAAATCTTATGAAGTATATAGGAGGTTTTCCTGCTTATATTTGTAATATTATATTTATATTTGGACCTAATAATCTTGATGAGGTTTATGTTCAAGCAACGTATATTGAAGCAGGTAAAACTGGAGTTGGTATATCAGGGGAATCATCTTCAAAGAAAGAAGGCAAAGGAAAAGGGAATGGAAAGAAAGCAAACTCATCTACAGTGAAGGAAGAGAATCTCTCTTGCAGGCATTGTAAGAAAGAAGGGCACGATGTTGACAATTGTTGGAAATTGCACCCAGAGAAGAAACTAAAGTGGTTCAAAGAGAGGAAAGGGAGGCAAAAAGTTTCAACAAAAACATGACCAACAAAATTGGGGTCAGATTCATGTGATGAGTCTAAAATCACAACAGTTGGCTTGTCAGGTAAAATTGGTGATGGTTTTGATTCAAGAAGTAAATTGTTTCATACAAGGGTCATAATGAAACATACTAAGATCGACACATTGATAGATAGTGGATCTCAATCTAACTTAATTTCGAAAGAAGTGGTTAAGAAATTGAGATTAAACACTAAGATGCATCACAAACTCTATTCACTAAATTGGATAAACAAAGAACATAAATTTTCCATAACAAAGCAATGTATCATAAAGTTTGCAATTACATCTAAGTATGTGGATGAAGTAACATGTGATGTGGTGCCACTAGAAACATGTGGAATGGTCTTAGGTAGCCCTTATTTGTATGATCACAAAGAAATCTTCTATGGGGAACAAAATCAATATCACTTAAACAAAGAAGGGACAAAATATGTTGTACATGCTCATGATATTAAAGTAAATCAATCTCTTCTAACATTGGAACAATTAAAGAAGGCAGCTTATGCAAGCAATACACCTATAATTGTCCCAAGTAAAGAAATTGATCTTAAGCATGAACATAGGATGGTTGTAGAATGGAAGTTCAATCGTACTTTGATTCAATATAAGTTAATGTCATCGAAGCACATCAAACATATGGGTTCGGTTTTAGTCATATTTATAATGTTATCGCTGCTAATGTTTTCTACATGGATGGTAGTGGATTTAGTAAGATGTGAACGAGTTCAAATGGCTAACAATATGTTTTCAAATGTCATGGTTATTATGTAATTGATTTTGATGCGAAAGATGCACAAGACAGAGTTTAAAGACAAAGGACAAGTGGGGAGGCATATCTTGCACTTGATGTCTGGTTAATACCCTTTTGGAGGACCAAAAGGTCTTAGTGGGGAGGAATGACCCAAAATGGATCCAGGAAGGCCAAAATTTCAAAGTTCTTGGAATCAGACAAAACCAACACCATCGCATAGGGATCATCGTGTCGATTCTAGCCATATTTTTGTTTTTCTGAAAATGGACACCATATGCGAAAGTTATTGCATTCTGAACTTTTTCCCAAACAGGTAAAAATTCAAAGGTCAAAATCAACTAGTTAAAGGTCGTACAATTGACGTGGCAAGGTGACACGTGGAAGTACGAATGTTGAAGTGGAACTGTATGGATGCTGACGTGGCACTGTATGGATGATGACATGGAACTATATTGTTGTTAACGTGGCACTATACAGATGCTGACATGGCACTATACAGATGATGTCGTGGAACTATATGGATGATGATGTGGCATTATATGGACAATGATGTGGAAACTGACTGGGCATGCTGACGTGGCTCAGGAAAATGACGAGGTGACACATGGCCCAATGAGGAGGCACCATGTGTCACCTTCTAGAAGGTCAAAGAGGTTTGGCGGTTTCCAAAAAATCTGGTGGTTTCCAAAAAATCTGGCAGTTTCCACCAAATTTGGTGGTTACCACCAAATCTGGCGAAATCCCGCTAAGTTTGGATAATTGTTTCTAAATTTGGCGGAGTATGGCTTATTTAGTCGGGCACGAAAATCGATAAAAATGAGTTTTTGGCACACAATTCGAGACTATACAGATTGTACGGATCTAACAGGGCACATCATTGGGATTCTTGTTGAGGGGAGGTCTCGAGGGCCTATTCAAAAGTAGGTCGAAAAAATAACCAAAAGTTAAAGAATTTCAAGGGGAGTCTGAATATGGATTTTGTTTTTTCATCCGAGTAGTCGAATGGAAAATTTCCTCCATAGCCCAAGATGTCGATATGAGCATCGCTGAGTTCATACTCAAAAGTCTCAAAATTACCCGTTCCAGCCATTGGTGATGCTTGTTTTTGTCCAGAAGTTGTAGATCTGAAAGGTTGTTTCAGGAGCTATTATGTAAGCCTTTCTTTTGTATTCTTAAAGCATTAAAAATTAATAAGAAGCCTCCCCTACTGAGACAAAGGCCCGGAGATGTAGGAAAACTTGGGCCAAACTCTGTTATCAATCTTGGTGTTATGGTTTGTTTTTTTTACTTCTTATATGGCTGCAACATTCTTCTTCTCTTAATTCCTAACTGGTAAATCAATTCATGCATAAACCTAACCATAGTCTTTAAAAGATCATTTTAGGATCAGTTTTCACAGTTCGGACCTGGTTCATTTTCCCAAGTTCAGAACTAACTACCTTCATCTCTATTAGGTTTTAATATTTTTATTACAATGATGTTGAGACCATCAATATGGTTAATATTGTTGAGTGAAGAGTCTTTTTATAGAGGTTTAGTAACTGTGTAATATTCTTTACAATATTGTTTATGGTCTACATCTCTGATGAAAATCCAAGACATAATTTATAGTTTCATTTTCGGTTAACATTGTACTCTGGGTTGACTCCACTAACTCTACTAAATTGTTGGTATTATATATTTATTACCCCTTTTCAATTTTTCCAATGATCAAATGTTTTCGTTTTTATAGAAAAGTGTTTACCATTACTTCTTTGTTTTACTTCAAGTGGAGACTTCATGGTCAATGGATTTCACGGGTTCCTTTTAAAATATTATCATACTATATCTTGAAGTAAGTATTTGGTTATAATAACTCATTAGGTCGAGTTGAATCTCGAGTCTTTCTTTCACTCTGATATATTATTTGTATCTTTGCAATATATTTTGTATTGAAATGGTTCTCTAGTCAGGAACTATGTATTGGATATCATAGTTTTGATTTAGTTTAAGGTTAAAAGAAACATTATTTTTACTTGCTATAATATATGTTATTCAAGACCTGTACTCTTATATATTTTTGAGAAACTGTTTTTGAAAAGAAAAAAATACACATAAATGATTAACATATATAACTAATTCTTCAATATATTTATTGTGTATATCTGGTTCTTTATATTTTCAATCAAGAACTCTTTGACTCCAAACTTTGTCTTTGGATAGTTAAACCTACTTGGAAATAAAAGAGAAGATAAGCATTTATTGTCTTTCTCATTGAAATCTTTGTCAATGATAATTCTTCCAAAGGAGATATCATTATTTAGGCATATTGATGTTTCTTGTTGCAAACAATTCAATAATAAAAAGAACACAATATTCTTTTAGATATAAATAAATATTGTAAATTTTGGAAGCCATTCTCTATTGTAATAAACACTATATATTTTTCAATCATTCTTTATTGTAATGTTAATTCATCATAAATAGAACATAAATAAATAAATTAAGGAACATGTATGAACCTACTTCAATAACTGGAAACAAACTAAGCAGAAAACTAGTTCCTCCCAACCATAGACATGAACAATCAAAGTTACTTGTCCTTTTCACCCATGAGCCTAAATCATTATTACATGAGGACTGGAAATGTATAACCCTCTCCATATTTCTCAGAGTTTAGTTCTTCCAAGAACCATCAAACTTATTTCACAAGTACTCAACAACGTCCTACCTCATGACATACTTGTCTTTAATAGCTTGCCTAGCTCTTTTCAAGTTAGCCTCATCCCTAACCCTAGGGAACCGTCTTGGCCTAATTTTGTGCTATATTGTTCCCTCACATCCCACACCTTTTGGAGTAGGGTTCCAGTTGTCCCATGGAAAATAATTTACTCTAGTGGTTTTTATCCTTTTCACTCACCCATGGAATAATGATTTACTCTTTGTCACGAGATTCTCTAATAAGTTTGTTCCTTGTTAATTAAATAAATTAAAAATAAAAGTTACAAAAATATTTTTCATCAATGTTTATGATGATATAGTTTCACATAAGTATTTTCCAATACTTTCACAACACAAACTAGAAATAAATTGAACATTTGAATGTTTATAAACTAAGGGGCATTACATTCTCTCCCCCTTGAGTTGAACATTGTCCTCGGTTTTCCAATATGAGCATATCATCTCTGGGAACAGAGATGGGTATGCCTTTCTCATGGCTTCCTCCATCTCTCAAGTAGCCTCCTTGGGACTCAAGTGTCTCCAATGCACTTAAACCTAAGTGATGGCTCGATTATGCAACATAATTTCCTTCTTGTCAAGAATACGTAGCGGCTCCACCTGAAACTTGCCTTCAGGTTCCACCTGAATCACATTTCAATTTACAACATGTGTTATATCATGTACATGATTATTTAATAATGAAACATGAAATAAATTGTGAAATTTTAAGTTGAATGAAAGTGCAAGTTGATAAGCCATTGACCCCACTATGGCTAGCACTTGAAATGGCCCGCAATATTTGGGTGCCAATTTTGTATTTTTTCCCAATTTTAGTGCGCTGATCTTAGGTATAAGTTTAAGATAATCATGATCTCCAATGTTAAATTATGCATGTGTTATTTTCAAATATACAAATCGCTTTTTCCTATCCTGTGTAATTTTCAAGTTTTGTTTTGTTTTTTGTACAATTGTTTCCATTTTTTAAACATATATGGCCCCAAGATAAGCCTGTCAATCAGGTTGTCCTAGCTAATGGGTGTTCGACATTTCTTGTCGTACATTACCTCAAAGGGGCCCATATTTAATGAGGTCTGATAATCGTTATTGTATGCAAATTTAACCAAGTGGAGGTACTCTTCCCACTTTGTGGGACAACCCATCACACACATCTGCAACATGGATCTCTGAGATTCGATTAATCCTTTCAGTCTGAACGTCGGTTTAAGGATGGTATTTGATACTAAAATTAAAATAAGTATCCAAACCATTGAACAAAGCCTTCCAGAAATTCAAGGTGAATTTTGTGTCCCTATATGAAATTATAGTCTTTGGTATACCATGCATCCCAAAGATTTCTTTCATGAATATTTCAGCAATGTTTATCACTTTATGAGTTGATTTCACTAGAATAAAGTGTGAAACTTTAGTAATTTTTTCTATTACCACCATAATGGAATCATTATGTTTCTTAGTTTTAGGCAGTACTGTAATAAAATCCATGCTAATTACTTCTCATTTACACTTAGGAATGGGTATTGGTTGCAATAATCTAGTTGGGTTACGGTGTTCATCTTTAACTTGATGTCACTCAAGACACCTAGTAAGATATTCAACCACTTCAGTTTTCATTCTTGGCCATAAATATTATTTTTTCAAGGTTGTTATAGTATTTTGGTAGCTTGGGTGACCTGAGTAAGGTTTCTTATTTATCTCAACCAATATTAAAATTTGCATATCTACAGTGTTTGGAACATAAATTTTGTCCTTATACAGTACTAGTCCATCCTAATTACATATGAATTTTAATTCTTCTTCAACCAAATCATTATTCTGTAGTTTTTCCCGTAAATTTTTGTAAACTTCATCATTTTCTATTGTTGATTTTATTTTGTGTTTTAGATCAGTTCGCATATTACTACTATAAATTGCATTTAATTTTCTATTGAGTGTGTTTGCTATTTTATTCTCTTTTCCCTTAATATGTTTTATCTCGAAATCATACTCACTTAAGAAATCTAAACATATTGTCTATATCACAGTCAAGTTTTGTTGATAAAAAAAGTATTTCAAACTGATATTATCTGTTTTCAGCATGAAGTTTCTACCCAATAAATAGTTTTTCCACATCTTTAAAACATGTACGATAACAGTTAGTTATAGATCATGTGTTGCGTAATTATTTTCATGATCCTTCAATTTTCATGATTCATAACAAATCACATGATCATATTGTAGCAACACTCTTCCTAGCCCTTCTTTTGAGGCATCGATACAGACCGCAAAATCTTTATGCAGATCTGTTATCTTCAAGATAGGTGTTGTTGTTAATAATTGTTTCATTTTTTCAAAGCTCTCTTGACATTTTTGTTTCCATTTAAATTTGGTTCCTTTCTTTTGCAATGAAGTTATTGGATAATCAAGTTTGGAGAACCCTTCCATGAATCTATGGTAATAACCTAGGATTCCCATGAAAGACTAGACATTCAACACATCCTTTGGCACTGACTAATCTAGGATAACCTTGACCTTTTCAGGTTCAACTGAGATTATTCATGAGAAATTACATGTCCCAAATATTGTACCTTGTCCTAGTAAAATTCACATTTACTGAACTTTGCATAAATTTGGCGCTCTCTAAGTGGTAGATAAAACTATCCTCAAGTGTTCTTCATGTTCCTTTTTTGTTTTTGAATAGATCAATATATTATCTATAAATACGATCAAAAATTTGTCTAGATACTTGCTAAACACATTTTTCATTAAGAACATAAATGTAGCAGGGGTGTTCATTAAACCAAAAGGTACCACTACGAACTCACAATGCTCGTATCTAGTTCAGAAAGCAGTTTTATGAATGTCCTCCTCTTTGATTCTCATCTGGTGATATCCTGACCACAAATCTATCTTAGAGAAAATATAATCTCTTCCAACTTGATCAAAAAATTCATCAGTGTGGGGCAAAGGATACTTGTTTTGAATAGTAATCTTGTTAACTTGTCTATAATCAATACACAATCGGAAGGTTCCATCTTTATTTTTGACAAATAAAACTCATGCTCCACGAGAAGACACATTGGGTCTGATATACTATTTATCTAACAATTCTTGAAGTTGGATCTTAAGTTCTGTCAATTCTGGAGTACTCATTTGGTAAGGGACCTTAGACACCGGTGCAGATACGAGTACTAATTCAATGGTTAAATCTATGTCTCGACTTGGAGGTAATCTAGAAATTCCCTCCAAAAACACATCCTGAAACTCTTTCAATAGTGGATCATTAGATAACAAATTTTCATTTATTTGTTCAATATTATCCGATATTTGAACAACATAAATATCATAGCCTTTACTTGCATTCATTTTTAATTGTAAAGTAGAGATCTATCTTACCAACACTCCCCACGATATTCCTTTCATTATTCTTCTTTTTCCAAAATCGTCTATATAGTTAAAGGTCTTGTTAGGATAGTTTACAGTAGATGAATGTTTCTCCAACCAATCCATCCCTAGGATAAGATAATAAGATCCTAATGGTAAAATATTTAGATCTAACTTAGTCTCCATTCCATCCATATTCATTGCACAGTATTTACCATTTCAACAACTTTACTTTTTGTTCCTGTAGCTAATTGAAGTAGCCATGATTTCTTACGTTTGAATTTTTCTAGCTTACAATTTTCTACCACTATAGGCGAAATATAACATAGACTTGCACCAGGTTCTATTAATATAGATAGAGGTTTCTGATTTAACATACCTTCCATCTCCACCATGGAATATTGGTGATCAACTTTCCAATTTTCCAAACCAACATTGATTTTGCATATACTTTGAGCAATATCATTTATTGTTGTCACTTCCTGAACATTGTGTACTGCCTAAATTTTGTGATTGTTTGATGGGAATTTCTAGTACATGTGGGGTCCTTTACGACCCAACACTGAAGAGGCTCCCTAACTTTCTCACTAGCGGTATTATTCACAAAATTGATAGGTTTATTATTGTTCTGAACTGATGCACTTTGATGTCCAACAAATTTGTTTTTCCTAATTAGTGTGTTGTGTGATGGTTGTTAAGGATGCTTAAATTTTTTCTTCTTGGGATCAAAATTTTCCTTATGTTTGTGCTTCCATCGTTTTGCATTTTCAACTATCTGTTTAAATTGGGTAAAACATAGTTTAACACGTCTTATCACTTCATCCATAGTCTTTGGATTAAGAAATTCAATTTTTTCCTTATATGCTTGAGGCAACAGCTCAGGAACCTATGAAATTTTGCCTTCTCCTCCCTAAGATAGGGTTCATATCTCAAAAGATTCACAAATTTAGTCACAAGGTATTCAATGGGCATTTGTCCTAGCTTAA
The DNA here is from genome assembly GCA_009831015.1 of Picea engelmannii. Classification (NCBI taxonomy): domain Eukaryota; kingdom Viridiplantae; phylum Streptophyta; class Pinopsida; order Pinales; family Pinaceae; genus Picea; species Picea engelmannii. The sequence goes on along the minus strand of ML783151.1, from coordinate 458,204 downwards.
GATCATGGAAATATTTAGCCTTTTTGTCATAATATTGTTCTATTAAATGTTTCTGTTTAAAATAATTCTTGAACATTTTCCATTTTATCTCATTGCTCCTAATCTTATTAATTATTTTTGTTTTCTACCACCAAATGAAAACTTTTCCATTTAGTTGATACACAACTAATCTAGCCTACAAGTTTATGGGGTAATTGTAAATTTGAAAGTATTTACTCATGTTCAAAAGCCAAGTTTATGCTCCTTAAAACTCACCATCAAAGTTGGGTGGTAGAATTTTCTTAAACTCTCCAAGCGATTCTTCCTTGTGTCATTTCCTTTTCTCTGTTTCAAGTATAATTCTCTGCAATGTGTTGTTGTCCGAATTATCCATGTTATTTTCTTCGCCTAACAATTTTGTTTTATCATTGTTCACTTGATATACCTTACATTTATGTGATTCTTTGTTAGAAAGTTATTTTTGGAATTACTGGAATTATGTCTTATTTGTCTTTGTTGCTTCATCTTAGTCATGTTTTTAAGAAGAATCCCATTTAAATATTTTGTTCTTTACTAGCCTTAAGTAGCCTTTCATTATCTACCATTATACTTTGTAGATCCACTTTTAGACTACGCATGGTTTCTAATAGTCCTATAGAAATATATTGTGGTTGATCATTGTTCAGTTCTACCTATATATGGGGTTCACTTTGAGTTTATCTTTCACGTTCTTGAGCCATGATAATTTGTTTTTGGTTCTGATATGTGCAAAACACAATAAGGTCAATTATTTTTCTTATAAGAGATTTTTTTTTATATAAACAAAAAAAAATATATTCTCTTTAAGCTCATAAGGTCGTAGTGTTTCAACCATGCTCTGATACCATTTGTAGTAAATCCTCTTTCCATCAATTTTTTTTTTTAAATTACATCGACAAACATATACTTGTACTGTTATACTTAGCATTTTTATCTTGTGTATATTGGTTATATATTTATCAGATACAATTGTTTAATATCTTATCTAATTGTCATGGCATTGACATTACAAGGTAATTGTTCAAAGGAACATGCAATGGTTCTCTTTGTAGGTAAAGAAATGATATCCACTTTCCATTGATGTAACTCTGAATCTGTTTTGCATTTAGATGTTTATGTAGTAATATAATTCTTAACCATTAGGCCCACTTAGGTTGTACATGTGTTATATGAACTACTCTACCTTGTTATGGCTCTTGAGGACGATAATCCTTTTATCATGACTTAATGTTCTTACACTAATTATTGAAACAGAACCTTTATACACTTTATATAGATATTGTTTATGGTTTAAATCTCCTCACATTTAGGTTAATAGTGTTTTTTAACGTTAATAATGTTTGTTGCTACAATCACTATCGTGGATGTTAGTGGATTAAATCCACAATCCCACCTTTAATAACCATGCAATATAACAATGGTTTTTGGTCACCTTAGGTAATCATATAATATACCCATAGTTTAATGTCTATATCTTTTACCCCACATGGTTCTTGAACTTAGAGTCTACGGAAGTTGATACATACGATTTGAAACGCATAAGTTGTCACATGTATGCTCAAATCACAGTCACACATTAATTGCACTGAGCTAATGCATAGTTAACTGTGAGTTTAAATAGTAATTAAACTTGGTTTAAACCACTATCAAGATTATGGAATTCAATGAGGTAAATTCTCATCCAAGACATGTCGTGGCACCATTAATATCTTAGCTATCTCACTATGACAGTACCATCACACTTAACTATGACATAGAAAACCACAACCCCCATTCATCATTTGATCGATGTGACATTTTTCTTGGTGTGAGCATGAAGCCATATGATCCATTCACTCTGATTATATATGGTTTACTTCATTTAACATTTACTGTAACGACCCCTTCGTTACGACAACAAGTAAATTCAAAAGATAAGCATTTTTTTTTTAATGAACATTAGTACAAGTGTCATGTGTCACAACAATTAATCACTACACACGCCAATTCATCAAATCAATTGAAGCGACATCATTATTAATCAATCAACATATATCATAAAGGTAACATAAGGAACTACCCGTCCAACCTATCATGCACGGTTAGGACCTCCAAGTCACATAAGCAACGCTTAAGTCCATGGTTCATCCGATTGATTTTGACCATTTAAGGTCTCAGGACTAGCGACTGTTCTAAGGAGCATAGAGGTATCTAATTCCCTTATCCAATCTGAGTATAACCATCAATCCGAGAATTCAACATCCATAATTTAGAAATAAACTCTTGCTCAAAAATCAAACAATTCAATATAGTATGATCTATTTATCTGTAACGTCATTCTGGTCTGAACGACTAAATTAGGTGGATCATAAACTTCAACTTGAAACCTAACCATCATAAGAAAAACTTATAACCCATAATCAATTCACACATAACAAGGACAATTTCACAACCTATAAGTCAAATCTTCCATCACTAGTACTATAGTTTTTCCATTACTCTGCAGTATAAAGTAATTCTACCCAAGTCACAATAAACCCAATTCTAGGGCATCGATAATATATAATCATATTAATTAAACTTACCAACTTAATATCAAGATCCAAAAATTCGAATTAGTATGAGCCATAACTAGAAATTGCACTTATATCCATTTATTTATTATATTCAATAATTATATTAATGAAAAGTTTTTTTTGTAATTAAATCTTATCACTATTTATATGATAAACTAAAAGAATATAATTAACTTCTTTGGAAAGATATTATTAAATTTTATTCCATATAAGATTATAATATCTAATCTTTAATAAATGTATTGATAAGTCAAGGGGATCCTCTTAGTCCATGTATACATTGGGAGGAGTTATTACATAATTCACTCTAATAAACATAACATCATGATATAATTAACATGTTGTGTAATACATGCCCTTAAGAAGATTTAATAGATCAATTATTTAGCTATGTATATAAGGAATACATAGGTCACCTGCATATCCATTTATAAGTAAAAGGGAGTCCAATCATAAAGCAATAAACCAAGCAATCGACTGCTTTATACATCCATTTAAAAAGGACTTGGAGGAAAGAAAAATCACAATAATACAATATGGATTCAACTACTATATGTATCCATTGAATATAATTATAAGAAAACCACAATCGTTCCATAATATACTAACTAATTGACTGGTGGAATTTTGTTAGTTTAAGCAAGTTTAAACTGGTGGATGGCTCTTTACGTGGGGCATTTTTCAAAAGTAGCACGCAAATCCCAGGGACATGGCGTAAAACAATGAATACCAACTATTTAACCTTAAGGAAGGGACGATAATCTATTACAAGGATTTCCTTTGAGTGGCAACGACCAGATCAAAATTTCCTTAAGGAAAGCATACCATTCAATGTAATATTCCATTACATATCCCTTTTTTAGATTACAACACTGGATTTAACCAGCTACGACGGATTTGGTCGGAGTGGACGAGATCAAGGAAATCGACTATAAACTAACCATCGATATGGGTCTCAATCTTAATGACAGTATCTACTTCAAATATGAAAATATGGAATTCGAAGCGAAAAGTGATTATTAACTATTGGTGAAAATTCTGAAATCTTCAAAATCTGGTTCATAAGGAAAATGAGAATTAAGTCTTCCAAGTCTACGGTGTAGAAAAATATAAACCTGTAATGAAGTTTCATATTTGGAGGCAACTGGGTTCGAATGATTCTTGAATCTCTCCATTAAAACAATTCCAAAGGTGTTTTCTAGAGAGTTGGATGCACATTTTTTTTTTTTAGGGAAATTGATTAAATTGTTAGAACCACATAGGTTTTGGAACCTTCAATGGCGGGGTCTAGGATGGCACCACATGCTATCTGATAGAACACTCACATAAAATCAAATACCCCCTCAACCTCGGATAAACAATTCTTCTCTACACAACAATGTCGATATTGTTCTCATTCCATTTATTCCAGTAATTCAAGGATGTCCCTAGTTTTACAAGAGAATAATACTTAAAGGAGGCTAAGAATTATGCGCAATCAAAAGCCCAAGCGCGCTAACAAGAAGGAAGTAGTTACATTCATTAAAATTATTTCTTTTACGACTCACGCAGGGATAGGTGTACTCAATCATTTCAATATAGTACATACACAGTAGTAAACATATAACTGAATAGATTAGACAAAAAATTCTATTGATCTCAATTATTTAGTAACCATCGATCGATTAACAATTTTATACCCAAACAAGATAAATCTCATTTCACAGAAAAGTTATAATGTCAGAAGGTTTCCCTTTTTACATAACAATATAAATCATAAGTTATTGCTGAAAATCGTCAATTTAACATTATACAATATAAAATTTATGAACACCATTAACAACTTTTAATTATAAAAGATTTTTATTAGAAATAAATGTAACAACCCCGTCGTTACGACAACAAAAGAGACATACCATAGGTAATTATTATTATTATTATTTGGCGTTAAGAATTATCCATTACAATTAATAATAGCATCATTGACATATAATCCAATATTATATTAGCGAAACAATATTAGCACATTATAAATCATTCACGACATAAATCCGACACATCATTGCCATGAATAACGATACAAATATTGACGCATTAACACAAATAAATAGTGGCTCATAATCATTTCATTCATACAAATAAATAAGGACGCATAAACAGTACGAATCACAAAGCGCTCAACTCCTCTCATCAAGATAATCATCAGATAACACCATGATAACATGAGATAACATAGCGCTAACTTAAGGATCATAAAGATAATCATAATAATGACATAATATGCTACCCTCCCAATCTACCCTGTAAGGTTAGGACCTCCAAGACACATAAGGAATGCTCAAGCCCATGTTCCAATTGATTTTAACCATTTAAGGTCTCAAGGCTGGTGATTGTTCTGAGGAACAAGGAGGTGTCTACATCCCACTAACAACAATTCCAATCATCATCTACATCAATCCATCGATCCTATTCATCAATCATCATAGCGCAATGGTAATCAATATTTCCATCAATCATACATCCATATTAAATATTTGGTGCGCGTGAGAGTTACAATTCTAGAACAGTCACATGTTGACTTAAGTAAAGGCGCAAGAGAAACTAGCCACTAAATGAGTCATAAATCAAATAATTCAAGACATAAGATTAATTAACATTAAAATCAAGGTGCAAGAGAAAAAAGAAGAAGCAATCACATGCCCACTTAAATTAAGTTGAGCATGTAATTCTATTATTATAACACAACAAATCAATGGTGCGAGGTAAATATTCATTAAATTTTTGTGGTGCCTAAGTAACTAAAAAAATCCTTCAATACATCATTTTTTATGCGCATGCAAAATTTATTATCTAGAACAACATTCCTTTCATCACATTTTATTTGCGCAAAATTCTAAGGTCCACAAAAAAATTTACTTACACTATAATTTACACACGTGATAAATCTAACTTCTAATTAATCTCATCATCAATATGTATTGCGCAAGGAAATCTAAACCATAAATTCAACATACATTATATTAAGTTTAGGCGCAATAGTATCATCCATGTAACTCAGTGTGCAAGGAGATATCCTCCTTTCAACAATTATGCGTCAACTCAAATAATGGCGTAAGAATAAACTATGTTAGCACTCTATAAATTTTGTTTGGTTGTTAGACAAACGATAGAGGTAACTATTTCAACCAACTTTAGAGCAGGGTGGGCCCTGTTGTAATGATCAACAACGTTTTCCAAACGTTGAAACAATCGGACCCACGTCTGTGGTGCCCCCACTACATGAGGCTGCATAGATGGTGGCATATCCTCAATCTCTGCCATAGGGACTGTGTGGGTGAGCGAGGTAAAGTTTCACTCGACTCGTCTCTAAACCCTCTCAGCCTCACCGGCTGGAAGGTCTCTTGCTGCTGGTCCCCCTGCGGCGGCAGGTGCGGCCCCTAGCCGAGGACGACGTCTATTCCTCGCATAATCAGTAGGTCGCACTGGTCCCACATATTCACACAATAGACACATATCCGTCAAATACTCTGGTATAAAAAAATGATATATAAAAAAAAAAACATAAAAATTACATATGTTTCACAAAAAAAAAAAAACGATGCAAACTTACCCATCTCTCCTTGCTCCTCACCAAACGATACTGGTATCTCAGGATCTCTCAAGAAATCAATCCCATCATAAGGGTAATCCTCTATGACTGGGATCTATTGCGAAAACTAAGCGAAGAAATCATCATCAAAGGACTCATTGGTCCTTCCACCACCCTGTCGTGGCAATAACACTGCCCATATGCAAACCGTTGGAAGAGAGGCCTGAGATCCTTTTACCACCACTCGAGGACTGAAACTTGGAACTCTTTCAAAGAAGAAAGAGCATAGAATCATCCCGAACCCAAAGTTCATTTGCGTCCGCGACTAGCAATCTATCAACTGCCTCTTCATACAATCTAGCAGTGTAGTGCTCCAGTCAAATATTTGTGCATTTAAGCACTGGACTGCACAGTTAATCTGTGCACGGGACGCCTGATGTAGAGCCACAGAACCAGTCATCCTCCCAATAAGCAACACAATTGCCTGCAGTGATAAGTCTTTGACATTTCTTATGGGCACCTGTGAGCTCAATCAGTCTATACTAACATCACAATAAAGTCCTATCAATTCTGATATGTTATGAGGCCCCGAAGGAAATGTCCGAAAATTGACCGGTTCCCCTCTCCTGGAGAGGCTAGTCAAAAAATATATGTCCTCTGTCGTAGGCACCAGTGACTGCCCCTCTAACATAAAGGCCTCTGCGTCGGGATGCCAATAATCAACCAAGAAATTCAGTAGCCTCAGTTGCGTCTACATAAAAGGACATAGGAAGAACTTGAGCAACCCACATTGCATTAAGGCAGTAACAGCATTGGGGTCTTCCCCGACCAACTCACTAACCTCCTTATGCTCTCTTTGCCTCCAGTGAACATACATCCTACAAAACACCAAGTTCAGGAGGGTTAACCCTTGTTTTTTTCATTAATAAGGGGGTCCACGCGGACTGTAATGATGACAATCGCGTGTACACGCGTGTAGTTTTTCCTCTGCCTGAATGTACATGCGGTCTGTCATAAGATAGCCCACCTGGACCTAGGGCTGACCTTTTGAAGGTCGACGCCCCCCCAAAACTCGAAACCAAAAGCATAAATAAATATTTAAATTGCAAGAGGAGAGAGTTTATACTTACTTGGTCAAAACATATGGTCGTTTCGTCCACTGTAGCTCCCGGAATCACCACTTTTATCAAAGGGGTTTTTTTGCTCCAGAGTCAATTTCCAAATCAGCAATGGTGATAATGAGCTACCAAATTCTATTTATAGAATTTTTGGCCCCTTTTTGTCAATTTTTTGGCCCCCCTTATCATTTTCTTTAAACCAAAAACCATTTAGAGTGGTTCAGGAGTTGCGTTGGAAGGGTATGTGTTGATACTGAGAGGGGGGTGAATCAGTATCAAGTACAATTTAAAAACCATTTTCAACTTATACTTAAACCATTCAATTATATACAATGAGCAATGAACAATAGTATAAGAGTTACACCAATACACCACAATACACCATGCACAATATATAAGAAATAGTCAATAGTTTTTGTTCAAGGGAAGTAATGACTTCCAAAGGTAGTTGCAGCTTCCAAATGTAAAGGGAGGGATAAACCTCCAAGAGGAAGATACAATCCTCAAATATCAAGAGAGATTTGAACTCTCCATCCTTTCCCCTTCCTTCCACACAAGAATATATGAGAGATAATAAAACTTTACATTAAATCGTCACCATCAACCAATCATCACATAGAACCTGATAATGCTTCCTGAGACTTCTTCAATTTTTGCAATTCTTCAATTCTTGGAGTATTCTGATCCTGTAGATAATATTACTCAATGTATTCTCTGAAACTCCTCCAATTTTCACTCCTTGAATCCTCCCCAAAAAGAGGTTATAGAAAGAATGGTAGACTTTATTCAATTCTGGTCTATTCGGAAGATCCAACTTGTACACCATGCCCTGCACGCAATATTTAACATCTGATTTTGAAACTCACATACACAAAACTACAGTCCGTACTCTTTCCAATGGAAGTGGTCCCACTTCATTTGGATTATGTATGAAGAAGTTATGACTGGTTTACCCGGAACATCTGTTTATTGACTGGCTTCGGGACTGGTCACAAACCCTATCTTCCACAGAGTGTATCTCCATAATTATAGCGAATAAAGAGCTTAAATTTTTACTAGAGGTACCTTGATATGTTTTCTCAATACCATATCAATTTCACCATCTGCATCATTCTAGAAAAACAGTTATAGCAAAAATGGTAAGATGACCTGAAAATAACATACCTTAGAACACATCACCAAAAGACTTCATCCTCCCTTGAAATTCGGCCTTTTTTTACTTCTTATTTCCTATGAAATTTGACTTATATCAAATGAATGTATAATGATGTTTATTTATAACATTTATGTCACTTCCTTTTAACATTAGGTCCGACCTGACACTTTCTTATTTTGTAATTATTTTCTTTAATTATCTTCATGGCCTACATGTACTTCCTTCTTCAATTCACTTTGTCATATTCAAAAATTCATTTCTCCTCAACCATGAGGATCCATGTGATGTGAGACATACCACCAAAAACAACATGATGTATACTATCCATTCATGGGTGTTGTATATGCATGTGCATTGTCCTTCATGTCCAAATACCTTTATCAATCTTGCGGTCCAAAACCCATGACTAGGGTTGACATCAATGACAAAAACCAATCTTCAAACAGTATGATCGGGTATCATGACATTTTTTTGGAGTTTGGGGTAACTTTGACGGTCCGTGGGAAAAACCTTAGATGATCAACTTGAGCATGTAAGTTAGGTTTCCACCCTGAATTTTGTATCTGGTTGTCTTTATCCCTTTGCCATAGGATTGATCCCATTAGGTTGCGACACAGAACCAACATTGCTTCTTTAGAAGTGTTGTGATTTGGTGGTAGAGCTTACCGGAACATAGATACCTTAGGTAGATCTTGGTTGTGTTATGGTTTCCATGTTGTCACTAATGAATGTAGGCTTGGGAGTCCTTATTGTTTTTCCTGATTACGAGTTTGAGCCTCATTTGCATGATTCCTTTTCACTCTTGGCCTTACCCTCGGGACTCCCAAAAAAACCATAATGGGTCTTCTTTTAAGCCCTTTTTAGACCCTCTAAACATGAAAATATTGTCGAGCGATCTTGTGGCCTTTCACGCTCGTTAAACTAAAATTTGAAGTCACATATGTCTGGCGGTAGTTTAACCCTTTTTCGGTCTGGACGGTCAACTATACGAACAAAGGTATACTCTAAGGAACTTCAGTTTTCTAGAAGAGTACTCTCAGGTATCATTTTAACCATTTTTTGGGCCTGAGGGACTAAATGTATGAAAAAGGAACCCCCATGGAGTCCATACTTAAGTTCTTTTCAGACTCCCTAAAATTGAAAACATCGTCGAGTGACCTTATTCTTTCACACTCATTAAAATGGTCCAGAAGAACATTCTTGACGGAGTCCATAGTTAAGTTTTTTTCAGACTCCTTAAAAATGAAAAAATGGTCGAGTGATCTTGTCCTTATCACACTCGTTAAAATGGTTTTGAATAGACGTCTTTTCGGTGCTAGTTTACCCCTTTTTCGAACCGACTAGACTACCTTTGAAAAAGGTACCCCAGTGGAGTCTCCTTTTACATTTTTTCAAGCTCTCTAAATATGAAAAACCATCGACCTTACCTTCTCTGGGCTCGTTAAATTCACATTGAAGGATGTTACCATTGTGTGTTGTATTAATTGCATTTGCATACCCGCGTATTTGGCCTAATGCCGGCTCCATGTTGCTCTCAATTGAACCATCTAAAGCATGTCTTATACGCAAGCCCTGTAGCACTTTGCCTTTGCGTCTTGACACCTTTGGCCCCTGGAGGATTTTTCTTGAGTGTCCTTACTTTGAACATTAGTCTTGTCCCTGTGCCCTGAACTTGTATGTTTGCAACACTCGTTCCTCCTTTGTAACGTAACATTCTTTTATTCTTTTTCCAAAATTATTGAAAAAGACAAAAAAATCAAATATACCCCAAAAAGAGGAATGTAAAAGTATTTTCTTTATTGGAAGCATAATGAGCCGCCCTTGGATAAAGAACATCTGTCCATTTGTTCGTCAAACTCTGGGATTTAATACAAACTTAGTAATCTTTTCTCGCTACATAGAGTTGTGTCCTCCTCCGTTTGGTTATTCTTCCAAACATATGGAGAGTTTGTGTTGCCTCCTGCCTCTTAAACTTATGTTAATTCCATGTTGCCTGAGTCTCATAATTTGTCGTTCTATTATCCAAGGGAAGTTTTTACCAAGCCCGAGTCGGCCCCTCTGCAGTTTGTCTCTTGCCCTCACACCCAGCCATCCTGAACGTCTAATCAAGTCTTTGTTTGAAATCAATGAAGCCTTCAGTCTGATCATCAATATTCTCTAGTCTATGACCAATGAGTCGTCGAAGACCTCCGGGTAGTGAAGTCATACACTCATATTACACTCCTACCCAAGTTTTGAAGATTTTGAAGTTGTTTCTCGAGCTCTGAAGACCTCATCTCCATATATCAGGCCTTATCAGCTTCTAAGAAGATGGATACTCTACATGTATATCTTTTTTATTTTGAGATGTAGCTCTGTTGTGTATTGTTTGCAGCTACACTTTATATAGTTATATGACATGGATCTACAGCTTATTTGATTGGTAGCCATGATTTTATTTTATCTCGAGCATGGGTATGCCCGCCTTGGTGAGACAATTATTATTTTGCAGACAACACCTCCCGATTACTGGTCCCTGGGATCACTTGTTCGACACATTGGTGAAGATTGTTAATGTATTTCGGCCATCAGATGCTCTTCTGACCTCACACATTAGGGGGCATATGTTATAACCCTAATTTTCACCAAACATGCTTACTTGGCATCAGGCCATCTCAGATTCCTTCTTTGCCAAAACACTGCTAAACAACTCTTCTTAAAAACCCCTTTTATAAAGGCCCACACGCCCTGTTGCATTATTGCATGTGTGTACACGCTAGCTGACCCAAGACAACCCACGTGTACCTACAAAAGCATGGAAAATGGAAAGTTGTTGATGAAACACACAGCTTTGGGTAAGTTTACTTAACCTTTCGGCCATGCGTGGTCGGAATTTCGACCAAATACCTAGCTTCTTCTAGCCTATAAAAGAAGGGTTAGGAGTCCCATTTGGAAGAGGAGAATCATAGTAAATAAACTATACTCGATTGCGCATTCCCTTTGTCCCAACCTTTAGCCATCCTTGTGCAAAGAGAAGTATAGAGAAAAGAAGTTGAAGGACAGTTGAAGAGGAGCCCAAGACCAGGTTTGTGGAGCAGTGGTCGGCTTCATCATTGTAAGTTGATTTATTGAAGTTAATAATAAAGAAGTACTTTTCCCATCCCACCATATGAGGTTTTCATGGTTTATTGCATACATGTTGATTGAATCTCTAACCCATTAATTTGTAGATCAAATGCATGTGGAGTTCTTTGTTTGTCTTGTGTGAATGCAGGTCAGCCTTGGGAGGAGAACTATAGTCAAAGAGTGATCAAGCGTGAAGAAGGATCGATATCAAACGCCCTAAATAAGGTATGCTCACTTGATCTTATTAACTATGTATTTGCTTAAGAATAATGGGGATTAGATCTGGGATGATGGTAGAAAGTAGGAATCTTTAGGTCTTTTCTTCATGCATGATAAAATCCTAAGTGCTAGTCCGTGGAGGGATTTCCCACTCACAACAGAATTAGCGACCATACTGGGGATTATCTAGGGTTTCTAGGAATGTTTTGTGTGGGGTATTTGTAAGAATTGGTTTCATTTCCTGTTTTTAAAGTTTCTGCAAAATTCTGAGCTAACAGAGATTCTGGTCTTCCATACCAGTTATCTCTGTTTCTTTGATTGACTATATTTTTTTTCTGAGACCCACAGAGGTACACGCGGCTTGTATAAGGCCTACATGCGTGCACCCGCTCCATACATTCTCACATCCCGCATGTACACACTAGCTGAGGAAGTGTCAATCGCGTGTATGATGTTGGACAACTGAGAGGGGGGGGGGTGAATCAGTTGTTACCGTGCTTAAACAATTATTCTTATTTTAAATTCCTTACAGAGCACTCAATGACAATCACCATAATGCAGGGAAGTAAGCAATAGAACATTCAGCATCATTCACACATAAGGAATACACAGAGACAGATATTTCCTGAGGAAACCCATAAAGGGTAAAAACCTCTTCTTTATATGATAAGTATTCTTTACATTCTGTACATTATCATACCTATGAGCACCAACTCATTGTTGGAGTACTGAGAGGGGGGTTGAATCAGTAATAGAGAAATTTAATCCCTTTTAACCATATAATCCAAGTGTTATATCAATGAAGCATTATTATCCAATAACTGCAGAGTAAATAAGCAATGAACAAATGAACAATCATACACATACATAGTACACCAATGTTTTACGTGGAAACCCAAATCGGGAGAAAACCACAATTTTTTTTTTCTTATATGTCTTGAAGAATTACATTCATTAGAAGCACCAACTTCCTTTGTTTTCTAGTTGCAACTGCAAGGAGGCTCCAACCCCCTAGTTTCTCAGGCTACAACCTAAGGGAAGCTTCAACTCCCCAATTCTATGGCTACAACCAGAAGGAGGCTACAACCCCCTATGTTCTCCGGCTACAACCGGAAGGTGACTACAACCACCTGTTCTTGCCCTGTCCTGCCACCATGAAGTAGAAGTAGAATGATGGAACCATTGTCACACTATCACTGTGAGATATACCGTTGTAAACCTATACTAATAAATCTAAACCATGCATCAACCTGTAATCAAATTGTACCATAAACAAGTGCATCAACCATGCACCAACCTGTAGTCAACATGTACCATAAACAAGTGCATCAACCATGCACCAAACTATAATCAACATGTACCATAAACAAGTGCATCAACCATTCACCAACTTGTAATTAACCTGTACCATAAACAAGTGCATCAACCATGCACCAACCTGTAATCAACCTGTACCATAAAAAAGTGCATCCAACCATGTACCAAGTATGTACCAATCATGTGTCAACTACTCATCAACTATGACTCATCAATATGTACCAA
>ML783151.1:418169-443928 GCA_009831015.1 Picea engelmannii | reverse complement strand
TCCAACTTCGTAAGGCCATAACTCTCAAACCGTGAGGAGTTATGTGACATTCTACATACCACCAGAAATGGCATGACATGTACTATCCATATAGAATATTATTATCTGAAAATATATCATAACTCATACCATTACCCATCAAAAAAACTTGGGTCCATTACCCAAACCTGGGGTCTCCAACTTCTCATGGCCATAACTCTCTAACCGTGAGGACTTATGTGGCGTTCCACATAACACCAAAAATGACATGACAAGCACTATCCATATAGGATATTTTCCCTAACAAATTCACTTTCCTTGATCTCATTATTCCATAATTAAGCATGGGTTCTCTTACTCCACAAAGCATCTTTCCGTGAGGGCTTTCACCATAAGGGGACCACTTTGGAGTTCATCCATATTTACTTCTTATAAACCATGACAAAACAATAATGACTCATATTTACATCAAACAATATTGGGTCCATTACCCAAAACTTTGTGCTATGGGGCTTTCTTGAAGGGTTGACATCAATGACAACCAACCTTAATCAACAATCTCCCCCTTTGGCATTGATGGCAACACTCTGATGCAACACTGAAATCATATAACTCATGTTCCCCCTAGAACCATGCCTCCATCCTCTACATATGATAAATCATGCTCCCCCTGGAACCATGTCTCTGTCCTCTGCATGTGATAAATCTACTCCTCCTGGAACCATGCCTTTGTTTTCTGCATCTGATAAATCTCTCCCCCTTTGTCATCAATGGAAAAGGTATCTTTCCATCCGGGGCTGCTCCCCCTGACAGACTGTCCTCTTATGGTGCTTCCTCATGTACATCTAAGACATATAATATAAGCATTCAAAAATCATTCAAAAATAATTCATTTTTGGAGTAGAAATAACTCCAAGTCTTTGGCGAAGATATTCAAAGGCTTCCTGTGGAAGTGGTTTTGTAAAGATGTCTGCCACTTGTTCTTTTGTGCCCACATACTCAACTCTGATGTTATTTTCTGCAACCTGTTCCCGTAGAAAGTGATACGTGATTGGCATGTGCTTAGTCTTGGAGTGCATCACCAGGTTTTTTGAGATACTAATGGCACTTGTATTATCACAATATATTGGAATGGGCTCATCATACTCAACCTGTATATCTGTCGAAGTTTGTTTCATCCAAAGAACCTGTGTACAACATGTTGTTGCTGCAATATACTCTGCCTCGGCTATAGATAGAGATATCGATGATTGTTTTGTGCTTAGCCATGATACCAAACACTCACCTAAGTAGAACGCTGCTCCACTGGTGCTTCGTCGATCATCAATACAACCTGCCCAATCTACATCTGTGTAGGCAATAAGTGATATATCTTTTCCTTTTGGATACCATAATCCAAACTCTTCTGTTCCTTTGAGATATCTGAAGATTCTCTTTACTGCTAATACATGTGATTCCTTTGGTTCTTCTTGAAATCATGCCACCTATCCAACTGTCTGCATTACATCTGGTATGGATGTTGTCACATATAGTAGGTTGCCAATCATTGACCTATATTACCTCTAATCTGTAGACTTTGAATCATCATATTTGTTCAACTTAGAACTGGTTTGCATGGGAGTGATAACTGGTTTGCAATCTTCCATTCCGAACCTCTTTACCATTTCTCTACATGGATTATTTTAGGGGCTAAATTTCGCTCATGGGCTAATTTTACATGTTTTTTCCAAAAACGAGATTCGCTATTTTGAAAATTATTCGTCCAAATTCTATAGGATAAAATTATTTTTCCTTAAAAATCACCAAAAATTTATAAAAATTATATAAAATCCTTATAAATTTGAATATTTTTACAAAAATATCGCCAAACATTTATATTTAGCATATGAAGGATTAGTAAGATTCGCCAAAGTTTGTACATTTTAAAATAAATTTCCATCCTTAAAATCATCCCTGTTTCTCTGATATACTTGGTTTGAGAAATAAAAATTCCTTGGTTGCTTTGACGTATTTGAAGTCCCAGAAAGAAGGATAGTTCTCCAAGTAATGACTTTTCAAATTCATTCTGCATGCCTTTTGCAAATTTCTGGCTTAACCTATTATCATCACTACCAAAAATAATATCATCAACATAAACTTCAATTAATAAAATATTACCTTGACTTACCTTGATGTAGAGGTTGTTATCTGCACTTCCTTTTCTAAACCCTGCTTGTTGCAGATACTTATCCAGTCTAGAGTACCATGCTATAGGAGCCTGTTTTAGACCATACAAGGCCTTCTTTAATTTACACACATAGTCTGTGTTATCCGACAACTGAAATCCTTCTGGTTGTTCAATGTAGACTTCTTCTTCAAGTTCCCCATTCAGAAAAGTTGATTTTACGTCCATCTGATATACTTTAACATTTTTGGAGCATGCATAAGCTAAAAGCAAATGGATTGCTTCCATTATGGCAACTGGGGCAAATGTCTCTTCAAAGTCGATTCCTTCAATATGTACATATCCTTTACATACCAATCTACCTTTGTTCCTTGTAACCTATCCATCTTCATTTAATTTATTTCTGAAAACCCATTTTGTGCCAATCACATTCTTATTCTTTGGTCTTGGAACCAATTCCCAAGTGTCATTTTTCTCTATTTGATCCAATTCTTCATCCATGGCCTTATTCCAAAATTCATCCTTGCTGGCTTCTTCAAAACAGTTTGGTTCAATTGTAGAAAAGAGTGCTAAGTGTGTATGTTTTGGTGAACAGATTTTTCTTCTAGTCTCAACTCCTACATCTTTGTTTCCAATAATCTAATCTGAAGGATGATTCTTCTGTATTCGTTTTCTAGGTGTCTTTGGAGATACTTGTTGAACTTTCTCTTCTACTTCTGTCGGATTATCTTCATATTCATCTTCATCTTCTTCTTCTTTTTCATCTTCTTCTTCAAAAAGTTGTTCCATTGATTTTTTTTCTTCTTTCTTTGATTCTGGTCTGCCTGTTTCATCAATTGTTACGTTGATGTTTTCCACAATTTTATTTAATCTTAGATTGTAACATTTGTATGCTTTCCTTGTACTTGAGTAACCAACAAGTATTTCTTTATCCACACGAGAGTCAAACTTTCCCATTCTGCCATCTTCTATTTTGATGTAGCATTTGCTTCCAAAAACTCTGAAGTGCTTCACATTTGCTGGTCTTCCTTTCCATAGCTTGTAGGGAGTTTTATCAGTGTTGTTTCTGAGCATTGCTCTGTTTTGAATGTGAACTGATGTATGCACTACCTATGTCCAAAAAATATATGTCAATTTGTAATCCATTAGTATTGTTTGAGCCATTTCCTGTGTAATTATCATCCATTACGATAATGTTCCTTTATCTTTGAACCACTCTCTGAACCACTCTATGAATCAATCCTCTCATCCACTATCATATATCTATTAAAACCTGCTAAGTCTTCTTACAAATCCATATCTGTCCATATTTTCCAAGACTCTACTTTCGCAATTGTCCATAATGCTAACCCATTTGTCATTATATTATCAAATTGTACTTATGCTAACTGATTGCTCTGAATATGTCTTCTCAAACTCTGCAAGCTGCTCGAAGGATGGTTATTTGGTTTGTCACAACTATCGCATAGACTCCCCCTATCTAATATTCATATTGCTTGGGAGTCTCTAAGCCGGATGGCTCAGAACAGTTCCTGCTTTGATGTGTATTCATCATCATCTTCATTGGTAGATTCATCATCATCTTCATTGGTAGATTTATTATCTCTCTGAGATCTGACTTCTTTCTTTCTATCTGTGGATTCATATTTCACTACAATGTCTGAAAGTACAATCTCTTGAGCCTGTTCCTTATTTACCTATCCTTCCTTTCTTTCAGTTATTTTCCAAACCTTTATGTATCTAACATCTTTCCTTTTCTCTGTAGAATTTTCTTCATCTTGTTTTATTGTCAATCTTGCAATCTCTGGTACCTGTTCTTTGTTCACCTGTTCTTCCTGTTTTCTTATCCATACTTTCTTATATATGATATCAGTATTCTCTTTCATGGAAGTATCGATCATGCTTCTACAATCACTGGCTATGTGTCCATAGTTATGACATTTGTAACACTCAATGTTATGTGCGACCACATAAGCATGGTCTTCTTGATCATTTCTTTTATAATCCCTACAATCTGCAACCTTATGTCCGCGATCCTAATGATTGATAATCCCCAACCATGTGTAGTCAAGGTAGGGGTTGGTTTGTGCCCATCTTTGATGGGTACCTTCGATTACCCGCCCCCTCAAGGCGATGTCAAGTTCATATATGACCACCATAAGGTTGCGATTTTCCAAGTTTCGTCGTTTCGCACGACTTACTTCAATGATCCGTGGATACTTCCTTCCCCATCGGCCATGATGGAAGGGACAGGGCACCCGGGCATGTCCATGGCCTTGTCCGCAGCTGAAGTAGCGTACTCTTTAGTCCAACAAGCTTCAACCGACACAGATCCAACTCCTACACAAGAGTTAGATCCGCCTCTAGAGCCTATTTGGGCTCAAGGTTTTCTCACTGACATCGATTCGTTAGACTTAGTATTTCCCTCTGACGAAGAAGTAATTGAAGCAATGACTAGTCCAGACAAACCCTGGGATGATCTCCATCACAGATCATACTTCCTCCCAGAGTTAAATAGAATCGAAGTCGGAGAATTCACCTTGACTATGACTGGAGATAGGTCTTGTCATATTAATCCCTTAGCTACACACGAGGTTTATGTCGAGGATAATATGGAAACCATCACTGAAACCATACCGATCAATATCTCCTGAACCCCTGGCATCGTGGATAATTTTTTCGTCGAAGTTGATTGCTCCCCAAGAGAGATTCAAATCTACACAGATCTATTTAAAGAATTTCGCGATGTTTTTTCCTTGTCTTACGAGGAAATGCTAGGCATCGATCCAAAATAGTCGAACATGAAATCACAACTTATCCAGATGCCAAACCTGTTTGGCAGAAGCTTCATCCAGTTAATCCCAGGAAAGCAGCAACCATTAAGGTTGAAGTTGAAAAACTGTTAAAATCTGATTTTATCTATCCTATCCATTTGACCCAATGGGTGTCAAATCCTGTGCCGGTCAATAAAAAATAGGGCACAATTCATGTATGTACGAACTTCCATGATTTGAACAAGGCATGTCCAAAAGATAATTTTCCCACACCATTCATTGACCAGATAATTGATGAATGTGCAGGTTGTGAGGCCTTCTCTTTAATGGACATTTTTTCGGGATATAATCAAATACAAATCAAACCCGAAGACCAGCACAAAACGACATTCAATTGTCCATGGGGTACATTCGCGTATTGTAAGATTTCCTTTGGTCTCAAAAATGTTGGCGCGACCTTTCAGTGGGCCATGTCTTTTGCTTTCCATGACCTCAAGCATATAGTCGAGGCCTATTTAGATGATTTAGCATCTCGATCGCACAAGAGAACGGATCATCCCACACACCTCTGAATTATCTTTGAGCGATGTCGCTACTTCTGGATCTGCTTGAATCCAAACAAGTGCAGGTTTTGCGTAACATCGGGATTTTTTTTAGGTTTCATAGTGTCAACAACAAGGATCATGGTCGATCCTCTCAAGGTTGAGGAAATAATTCAGTTGCCTCACCCACGCACAATCCTTCAACTTCAGAGTCTACAGGGCAAGGTAATTTTTTTAAGACGTTTCATCGCTAACTATGTCGAGATCACAAAGGGATTTATGTGCTTACTGAAGAAAGACATTCCTTTTTGTTGGGATGATGACGCTCAATGCTCTTTCAAAGCATTGAAACATGCCCTCACAACTGCCCCTCTGCTTCGGCCACCTAACTATAACAAAGATTTCTTATTATACCTGGTTGCAGTAGAGTCAACCATCGGCATGGTCTTAGTTCAGGAAGATGATTTGTTCTTAGAATATGTGATCTATTACTTGAGCTGAGGCCTAGTTGGACTGGAACTCAATTATTCTCATATCGAAAAACTTGCGTTGGAAGCAGTCCATGTTGTTCAATGGTTCCGTCATTATGTTCTATTTCGCAAGACCATCATCATTGCTATTGTGAATCCATTCCAGTACATGTTGACACGATGGGTAATAGACGGAAATATTAGTAGATGGATAGTCTTTCTCCAGGAATTTGACTTAGATTTTGTTTCAGCGAAATCCAAAAAGTCACTGGTCTTCGCAGAACTTATTTCGAAACTTTCGGTTGAGTCAGGTGATGTTGTGCCCGAAGAGTCGCCTATCAGAGGAGATATATTTTTTATCACATCTTCAGATCCCTGGTACAGAGATATACTTATCTATCTCCAGACTTTGAAGTGCCCAACCTCTGCTTCTCGTGATGAGAGTCACCGTATATGCCATTAGGCCAAGAATTATCTCATACTCAATGATACGTTGTATCGAAGAGGTGTCGACTGCATCCTGCGTTGATGTCTCACTCACGAAGAAGAAATTAGCATGCTTAACGATTTCCATACCAGAGCATGTGGCGGTCATTTTTCTGGGTTGGAAACAACCCAAAATATTTTACGATTAGGTTACTGATTGTCGACACTAATCAAATATTGTATTGAGACGTTCAAGAAGTTCCACCTGTGTCAGATCTACTCTCGAAATATGAGGGCACATCCTGCTCCCATGTTTCATGTCATCACAGTTGGTCCCTTCACCAAGTGGGGGATTGATTACACTACATGAAACCCTCCTTCAACAAGGGGGCACAATTATATCATTGCAGTCGTAGACTACTTCATGAAGTGGGTCGAAGTTATGCCAAAGTTTAAAGATGATGGAGAGACTGTGGCTCTCTTTTTATTCAACTAGATAATAGCAAGGTTCGGCGTCCCGAGAGAGATTGTCACTGACTATGGCAGTCACTTTCAGAACCAGATGATGACTGAGTTAACATCAAAGCTTGGGTTGCGGAAAGAACATTCGTCACCCTACTACCCCCAAGCAAATAAATCTCTTAAGACCATCCTACAGTGAACGATCAACTTAGCCAAGTCAAATTGGCATTTGATGTTATACGCAACATTATGGGCTTACCGAACATCTGTTAAGACTGCAACCAGTTTCTCACCTTTTCAACGCGTTCACGGGCTGGAAGCAGTCTTACCTATCGAATGTCATATCCCATCCCTAAAGTTGGCAGTACAATTATTGCCAGACACTTCTCCACTTGAAGAACGGTTATTATACCTTGAGCGACTCAATGAGCAACGTCTTGATGCGGCCCTGGACAACGAGGCTCACAAACATAAAGTCAAGTGTCAGTATGATCGGTCCATTTGTCCTCGGATTTTCTCTGAAGGTGACCTTGTCCTGGTCTATGACCAAGATAAGGACCCCCTGGGGGTAGGAAAATTCAAACCCATGTGGTTCGGACCTTTCGTCATAAAAGAGGTTCTAAAAAAGGGTGCTTATCATCTGGTTGACTTTGAGGGAAATGCTTTGGTAGAGCCTAGAAATGGACTCTACCTCAAGAAGTATTACTCATAGGTAGGTCACCATGGGTAACTTTTTGTAACATATGTATAGTCTTTGTACTATTACTTTCTAGTTTCTTTTAGTATTATGGACGTATCGTTTTTTATGTTATCTTTCATCATTGTGGCATATGTCAAGTGAATCTGAGGTGTTCATTGGGTACGCAAATGGTGCTAGCCAGCACACTCGGAGGCTTGCCTCCACAACTTGGGTAATTTTTACACCTCGAGGCTAGTTATTATCTTCTAGAGGTATATGCTTAGGTGACACCACAAACAATGTCGTCGAGTACAGTGCAGTTATTGAGTTGCTTCATGATGCCCTGTCATTTGGTATCTCTCATCTTCGGGTCTATTTAGATACTCAGCTAGTTGTGTCTCAGTTAAATAGAGTCTATCGTGTTCATGATCCGACTTTACACCGATAATTCCTTAGGGTACATCTCTTAGAATGAATCTTTGATTATATTAATTATTTTCAGGTTCCTAGGAGATTAAACCAAATTATAGATACTCTAGCTAATCAAATTTTAGATTGGCGTCTCGCACACATATGAAAGGACATACACATAAACATGTAAATACATTTTTAAAGGAAAATATGATCCAGAAGACACAAAAAGACAAAAAAATCCATATATAATATCATAATCATCAGAATACATAGGTGGACGCAAGCGCCTCAAAAGTATGACCAATAACAAGTCATGGGGCTTATGCCCTCAAAAAATATATACAAGTAGTGCTCTTGGCATGTGAAAAGTCTAGACTAACTAAGGTCAGGGCCTGTGGGCCCTATTGTAATGATCAACAGTGTTTTCCAAACGTTGAAACAATCTGACCCACGTCTGTGGTGCCCCCACTACATGAGGCTGCATAGATGGTGGCAGATCCTCAATCTCTACCATAGGTACTGTGTGGGTGAGCAAGGTAAAGTTTCGCTCGACTTGTCTCAAAACCCTCTCAGCCTCACCGACTCAAAGCTCTCCTGCTGCTGCTAGTCCCCTTGCGGCGGAAGGTGTTGCCCCTGGCCAAGGACGACGCATGTTCCTCACATAATTAGTAGGTCACACTGGTCCCACATCTGCACACAATATACACATATCCGTCAAATACTCTGGTATAAAATATATATATATATATATATATATATATATTACATATGTTTCACAAAAAAAAAAAAAAAACAACGATGCAAACTTACCCATCTCTCCTCACTCCTCACCAAGTAGTACTGGTATCTCAAGATCTCTTGAGAAATCAATCCCAGCATAAGGGTAATCCTCTATGACTGATATCTATCGCGACAACCAAGTGAATAAATCATCATCAAAGGACTCATTGGCCCTTCCACCACCCTGTCATGGCAGTAACACTGCCCATCTGCAAACCGCAGGAAGAGAGGCCTGATATCCTCGTACCACCACTCAAGGAATGAAAGTCAAAACTCTTAAAAAGAAGAAAGAGCATAGAATCATCCCAAACCCGAAGTTCCTCTGTGTCTGCAACCAACAATCTATCAACTACCTCTTCAGACAATCTAGTAGTGTAGTGCTCCAGTCAAATATTTGTGCATTTAAGCATTGGACTGCACAGTTCATCTATGCATGGGACGCCTGATGTAGAACCGTAGAACAAGTCATCTGCCCAATAAGAAACACAATCGCCTGCAGTGATAAGTCTGTGATCTTTCTTATGGGCACCTGTGAGCTCGACTAGTTTGTACCAGCCTCACAATAAAGTCCTATCAATTCTGATATGTTATGAGGCCCTGAAGGAAATGTCCGGAAATTGACTAGTTCCCCTCTCCTGGAGAGGCCAACCAAAAAATATATGTCCTTTGTTGTAGGCACCAGTGATTGCTCCTCTAACATAAAGGCCTTTGTGTCAGGATGCCAATAATCAACCAAGGCATTCAGTAGCCTAGGTTGTGCCCACATAAAAGGACATAGGAAGATTTTGAGCAGCCCACATTGCATTAAGGAAGCAACAACATTGGGGTCTTCCCCGACCAACTCACTAACCTCCTCATGCTCTCTTTCCCTCCAGTGAACATACATCTTGCAAAACACCAATTTCAGGAGGGTTAACCCTTGTTTTTTTCATTAATAAAGGGGTCCACGCGAGCTGTAATGATGACAGTCGCGTGTACACGTGTGTAGTTTTTCCTCTTCCCGAATGTACACACGGCCTGTCATAAGACAGCCCGTGTGGACCTAGGCCTGACCTTTTGAAGATCAATGCCCCCCCAAAACTTGAAACCAAAAGCATAAATAAATATTTAAATTGCAAGAGGAGAGAGTTTATACTTACTTGGTCAAGACAGATGGTCGTTTCATCCACTGTAGCTCCCGGAATCACCACTTTGATCAAAGGGGTTTTTTTGCTCCAGAGTCAATATACAAATAAAAAATGGTGATAATGAGCTTCCAGATTCTATTTATAGACTTTTGGGCCCCCCTTATCATTTTCTTTAAACCAAAAACCATTTAGAGTGATTCAGGAGTTGCGTTGGAAGGGTATGATCGGGTATCAGGACAATTTTTTGGAGTTTTGGGTAACTTTTGACGGTCCGTGGGAAAAAACTTAGATGATCAACTTGAGCATGTAGGTTAGGTTTCCACCCTAACTTTTGTATCTCATTATATTTATCCATTTTCCATAAGATCGATCCCATCTGGTTGCGACACAGAACCATCATTGTTGCTTTAGATGTGTCGCGATTTGGTGGTAGAGCTTACAAGAGCATGGATACCTTAGGTAGATCTTGGTTGCCTTATGGTGTCCATGCTGTCACTAATGAATGTAGGCTTGGGAGTCCTTATTGTTTTTCCTAATTACAAGTTTGAGCCTCATTTGCATGATTCCTTTTCACTCTTGACCTCACCCTCAAGACTCCCAAAAAACATAACGGGTCTTCTTTTAAGCCCTTTTCAGACCCTCTAAACATGAAAAGATTGTCAAGCGATCTTGTGGCCTTTCACGCTCGTTAAACTGAAATTTGAAGTCACGTCTATCCGACGGTAGTTTGCCCCTTTTTTGGTTCGGACGGTCAACTGTACAAACAAAGGTATACTCTAAGGAACTTCAGTTCTCTAGAAGAGTACTCTCAGGTATCGTTTTAACCCTTTTTTGGGCCCGAGGGACTAAATGTATGAAAAAGGAACCCCCACGAAGTCCATAGTTAAGCTCTTTTCAGACTCCCTAAAATTGAAAAGATCGTCGAGTGACCTTATTCTTTCACACTCGTTAAAATGGTCCAGAAGAACATTCATGATGGAGTCCATAGTTAAGCTTTTTTCAGACTCCTTAAAAATGAAAAAATGGCCGAGTGATCTTGTCTTTATTACACTCGTTAAAATGGTTTTGAATAGACGTCTTTTTGGTGCTAGTTTACCCCTTTTTCGAACCGACTAGACTACCTTCGAAAAAGGTACCCCAGTGGAGTCTCCTTTTACGTTCTTTCACGCTCTATAAATATGAAAAACCGTCGAGCTTACCTTCTCTAGTCTCGTTAAATTCGCATTGAAGGACGTTACCATTGTGTGTTGTATTAATCGCATTTTCATACCCACGTCTTTGGCCTAATGCCGGCTCCATGTTGCTCTCAACTAAACCATCTAAAGCATGCCTTATACGCAAGCCCTGTAGCACTTTGCCTCTGCGTCTTGACACCTTTGGCCCCTGGAGGATTTTTCCCGAGTGTCCTCACTTTGAACATCAGTCTTGTCCCTGCACCCTGAACTTGTATGTTTGCAACACTCATTCCTCCTTTGTAATGTAACATTCTTTTATTCTTTTTCCAAAAATTTTGAAAAAGACAAAAAAATAAAATATACCCCAAAAAGAGGAAGGGAAAAGTATTTTCTTTATTGGCAGCATAATGAGTCGACCTTAGATAAAGCACATTTGTTCGTTTGTTCGTCAAACTCTAGGATTTAATACGACCTTAGGAAGCTTTTCTCGCTACATAGAGCTATGTCCTCCTCCGTTTGGTTATTCTTCCAAACATATGGAGAGTTTGTGTTGCCTCCTACCTCGTAAACTTATGTTAATGCCATGCTTCTTGAGTCTCATCATTTGTCGTGCTATTGTCCAGGGGAAGTTTTTACCAAGCCTGAGTCAGCCCCTCTACAATTTGTCTCTTGCCCTCATACCCGACCATCCTGAACACCCAATCAAGTCTTTGCTAGAAATCAATGAAGCCTTTAGTCTGATCATCAAGATTCTCTAGTCCATGACCAATGAGTCGTCGAAGACCTCTGGGTAGTGAATTTGTACACTCATATTACACTCCTACCCGAGTTTTGAATATTTTGAAGTTGTTTCGCTAGCTCTGAAGACCTCATCTCTAGCCATCAGGCATTATCAGCTTCTAAGAATATGGATATTCTACACGTATATATTTTTTATTTCGATATGTAGCTCCGCTATGTATTGTTCGCAGCTACACTTTACATAGTTATATGGCATGGATCTACAGTGTATTTGATTGGTAGCTATGATTTTATTTTATCCCGAGCATGGGTATGCCCACCTCGATGAGACAATTATTATTTTTCAGATGGCACCTCCCGATTTTTGGTCCTTGGGCTCACTTGTTCGGCACATCGGTGAAGATTGTTAATGTATTTCGGCCATCAGATGCTCTTCTGACCTCACACATTAGGGGGCATCTGTTATAACCCTAATTTGCACCAGACATGCTTACCTGGCATCAGGCCATCTCAGATTCCTTCTTTGCCAAAACACTGTTGAACAACTCTTCTTAAAAAACCATTTTATAAAGGCCCACACACCTTGCTCCATTACTGCACGTGTGTACACGCTAGCTGACCCAAGACACCCTGTGTGTACCTACAAAAGAACGAGAAAAGGAAAGTTGTTGACGGAACACACAGCTTTGGGTAATTTAACTAAACCTTTCGGTCATGCATGGCTAGAAGTTCAACCAAATACCTAGATTCTTCTAGCCTATAAAAGAAGGGTTAGGGGTCCCATTTGGAAGAGGAGAATCATAGTAAAGAAACTATACATGATTGTGCATTCCCTTTGTCCCAACCTTTAGCCATCCTTGTGCAAAGAGAAGTATAGAGCAAAGAAGTTGGAGGATAGTTGAAGAGGAGCCCAGGACCAAGTTCATGGAGCAGTGGTTGGCTTCATCATTGTAAGTTGATTTATTGAAGTTAATAATAAAGAAGTACTTTTCCCGTCCCACCATATGAGGTTTTCATGGTTTATTGCATACATGTTGATTGAATCTCTAACCCATTAATCTATAGATCAAATGGATGTGGAGTTATTTGTTTGTCTTGTGTGAATGCAGGTCAGCCTTGGGAGGAGAGTTGCAGTCAAAGAGCGATTAAGCGTGAAGAAGGATCGATATCAAACGCCCAAAATAGGGTATGCTCACTTGATCTTCTTAACTACGTACTTTCTTAAGAATAATGGGGATTAGGTCTGGGATGACGGTAGAAAGTAGGAATCTTTAGGTCTTTTCTGCATGCATGATAAAAACCTAAGTGCTAGTCCGTAGAGGGATTTCCCACTCACAACATAAAGGCTAAATTAGGTAATGAATCTAAGTTATAAAATGTATTCAAGAAGGGTGTAAGAGGAAGGAGAAAACAAATAACTGCATCAGATCATTACTGAAATGAATTCTGAATTAGTTGAGAATAAATACACACGGTTTAAATTTCTTAAGCCGAGAGCATCGTGAGATGAATCCTGAACTTTTAACTATCCAATTTAAACAGAAGACGGTGAAAATGGAATAAAAGAACGCAGGAAATACATACAATGGGAGAAAGAAAAAACTCATATTACCACCATTAGAATATTTTCATAGAGGCTTCAAAATCTTTTGCATATGTATTCAATTCAGCTCCAGAAAAATTACAATTGAGTTCAGAAACAACTAAAAGGTGCCCTTGCACTTCTGCCAACATTAATCCATTCGGAACTTCTAGTATTTATACAATTCGATTTTATTTAGACTAGAAACTGATTACAATAGATGAACTGAAACATTTCAGCTTCTAAAACTAACTATAATAATTTCAACTAACAATCTCAGTATACAAATTGATTTACAATGATTAAGCAAAAAAACTTTGCAAACTAACGGTTTTTTTTTCTGACTGCTCGACTTCTGTCTTCGCTATTTGTCCCGCCTGGTTCTCTGTCACACACGCAATCCCGGTGAGACTTGGAGGCTATTTGTTGGTTCCTGGAAATTTGCATTTTTCCCTGCCTAGCTACACTATCTCTTTCCACTGCAAGTCAGAAGGGATCTCGTAATCCATCATTTCTTTTATCAGAATCTCCAGGTCAATGCAAGAGGCATAAGTCATGGCTGACAGACCGATCTTCAATGTCTTGAACTGATTTAGGATCTCAAAATCTGTGGTTAAATATTTCACCAGGTTTGTCCCCTTCAAGTTTTCCTCCAGGCATTCAAACTTGGAGTGATCCATTCTACATTGGGCGAGGTGAGAGTTGTACTCCTCTTGATCATACAATTTCCCTTTGGAATCCAAAAATGAAGGGAGTCCTTTGACGCATAACTCTTCAAACAGATATTTGAATTCATGTATGCTCTGCTCCATCTACATGGCCTTGGTTTGGACTGATTTAAGAAAATTATTCTTGGAAATGACCCTCTTAGCCCAAATGATCAATGTGGTCCTGTATTTGACCCCAATGGTTTGAAGTTCAGCAGTGGGAATGGAATTTAGTATATTTATAACATTTTGGGCCCACTGTGAGGGTTTCTTCTCCAGCGTTTCACTCACAACAGTGCATCTGCTTCTGGCTGTAATGGCCATGTTGTCTTTGTCATCGATGAAATTAAAGTATCCCCTAAACTTAGCAACCTCAACAACGATAGAGTCCTAGATGATGTGTTTGCCCCCCTGCAACAGTCCTTTCCCTTTCAACCTTGTCTTCAACTTGTCTACTCTTTCCTATAAAGCTTGATTTTTTTTCTAAAACTGGGCCATCTTCTCATCCTTTATTCTTATTTCTTGTTGCAGCTTTTCCATTTCTCCCTTAAGGCTCTTAATTTATTATGTCTTCAAGCTAACTTGGGACATAGCCTGAACCAATCCATCAGTGCTTTGCTCTGTTTCTGTAGTAGAGGGTGTAACAACAGCCATGTATGATGCTCATGTATGTCCTTGTGACCAATTCACCTTTTCCTTCTCCAGTTGCAACAGTTTGGCTTTGTAATTCAATGTTTGTTGTCGAAATGTCTCTTTCTCTTGCTCTAGAGAAGCCATATCTATTTCTTGTGGATGCTCTATGGCAGACATATTTAGGCTTTTCTTCATGCTTTGAATCATTTTGTCTTTCTCCTCTAAATAATCTTTCTTTTACCCCTTGAGGGCCTTGAGATTCTAATCTCTTGACTTGAGTCTGCCAAGCTCTGCTAAGTGTTTTCTCTTGTCTCAGATGTCCCTCCATCTTAAGTGCATGAGTTTTCAATCTTGAAAATTTTAAGCTCAGACCCAAGTAATCTAAATACAACATGTCATTGGTGTTTCTATGGAATTTCACCTTATCCGGGGCACTTATGTTTTCATAATGCAGCTTAACCTCGGACACTTTATCATCATCTGCAATTGCTATGTTGAGTGTCTTCTTCTCTATATTTCTGATTGAGAATAGAGAAGACCTATGTTGAGAAATGGTTTCTACCTCAAGTATCAATTCCCTAATTTCACTCATGGCCAAGCTTCCTTTCAAGACATATTGTTTTTCCAAATCTTCTTTATATTGGTAGATTTCTCTAGGTGATTTATAAAAAATATGTTTTCTGTTGCTGAAAGCTCTTGTGCTGCTTTCACTTTGGGGCATGATTCTTTTACCATCTTCTTCATTGTTGGGTCCACTCTCCACCATATCCATACTTACTTGCTCCTTGGGTTCTTCTTCTTCTAGATCTACAATCTGTGGGGATTTTTTGATCTTTATCTTCTTGGGAGAATTTTGCGGACTTCTAGTGTCTAGGGCCTCCGAATTGCTTCTCTTGGTGTAGACAGTTAATTTGGGAACTTGGAATGTCATCTTTTGAGGAGTTTTTTGTGTCTGGGTCTGTTGTAGGGTTAGTCCCACTTGTTGTGTTTGAGCAGGCTATAAGATGGCTTCCATATCATCACATGTTTCAAAATTAGCCAATTTGTCAAAACCTTCCACATACTCATGTTCATAAGGGCCTTGTTTTCTCATCAATTTTGTTTTAGATATGACCTGATGTGGATCATATATTCTCCCTTGTAGATATGAAAATCCAAACTCCTTGAGTTTGGCCTGGATCTGTGGTAAGCAAGCTCTAGTCTTCACAAAAAATGGTCCTATGATGAAAGGAAATTTCAGGTTGGACACCTTGTGCACTTTCAGGAAATGTTCTATCTCTGAGATTATTCTTTGACTAATGAATTCAAGGGAAAAGACTCTGGGTGTCAGAAAGATAGGGAGAAGATAAGGTTCCTCTTGACAACCATATACCCAAATTACTGTAGATGGCATGCACAACACCCAATCTCCTACTTTGTTATTTGAATTCGAATGTAAGTAACTTCTCATGTCCTCCAGGACTCTTGCCAGGATGGTTTTGAAGATCAAGCTGTAAACTCTAGACATGATCTTATTTATGAAAATGAGCATTGTGATTCTTTTGCATTCGGTGGAGATGAATGTTGCTTCAGGAAACTCCTTATTGTTTGCCTCTAGGAACATTTTCAGCAAGTATGTATACAACTTGAAGTGCCTCACTGATTTGAAGTTCACCAGTTGTTTGTGTATATTGTCAGCTATGAATTTATCAAAATTGATACTAACTGACTGACTGGAATCTGAATGAAAAAAGGTTAACAGAAAACCTAACATAACCTCAACTACGTATTTTTTGTTATCTAGACCTAAAATATGTCTGAGTGTGGAACATTCCCACTGGATCTCAATAACCATGGAATTTACATTCATTGGCAGGGACAGACTCTCAAATATTGCTCAAGTTTGACAATTGTCTGCAAGAATAGGTTTTTTATCTCAGGGGGGCATTCCCTGTAAAATGTGATTAGTTTTTCTTCCTCGAAGGGTTTAGACGTTATGGAAGGGGAATCTGGTATGTCGAGGGCATACCAAATGGACGAGAAATCTATTCTTCACAGAACTTTCGACCCTAACCTATTTAAAACAACCTTCTCTTCCTCTGAGTGTTGTTCAATGCACCAACCTACAAATTATGGGAACGAGAATGTGACTTTGACGGTGTAAGGGACTATGGAGGCTTGAACCACTTTGAGAAATGGTAATTGTCTCCCTACATGATCTGACAAATTGGCTCTGGACACAAAGACGGGTGAGACGGTTATTTAAGTGTCAAACACATCAGTATCCCTGTCAATCAGGGCTTCTTTGTTCGGTGGGGGGTCTTTCTCTGTTATCAACAGAACGATAGGATCCATGGTGATGATGAAAAATACCTATGAATGAGCGGAAGAAGCATGAATTTGGTGCACTGTTGAGTTTGGGTTTCACTGGAGTGGTTGCTTTGCAACATCGAGGACGAGGGAAATTGGTTTGGGGTAGACTGATTTTCGCCCCGATATGCATCTGGTGGCACCACATGGCCTTGAGGTGAAACCACAGTATTTCCATCGTCCTGCTTTCAAACAATTAAACCCCACGCTATTTCTCCAGACGATAAGGCTATTGACCGTTGATTTGGGGTGCCTGAGATCTGTGATCCGTCATGTCCCGTCAACCTGTGCTTCTGCTAATTTTATCCCTTTTCCGCTAGGTGTGACCCCTTCCTCCAACTTATCACGTCTTTACACAGGTTTAGTCCCTCGCTAAGTCTCGAGACTTTGATTCCATCAAAAATTTGTTAAGGTGATAACATGGGCTCCAACTGGGGATGCTATCCTCCTTGTGAGGTAGCAAAGAACGGTAGACTGAGTGCCTACCCATTGGGCTGTGATTTATTACTAAAATCTGAAACTACCAACCTTTATTCAAGAACTCAAAATCGACTCAGCATGGCTCAGGGCCTTCACCTCGAGCTTCAGTTATGCTACTTTTTCTTTCAATTTCTTTATGCAAAAGGAAAAACGAAAATGATTATATACAATGAATGGAAGGGGTGATAATGGTTTAAATGATATAATGTTTGAGGAACCTGCCATTCACAGACCCTCCTCCAATGATGTCTCCATTACTTTCTTGTAACAGGTAGGTGTTATTTCCATGATATGCTGCAATCTTGAATGGTCCCATCCATAGATGGTCGAACTTCTCATGTTTTCCCTTATCTTCATTTATGGCATCCCATCTCAGTACCCAGTCTCCCGGTTTGAAGTCATCCTCTTTGGTATGCCTGTCAAAATCCTTCTTGATCTTGTCCTAGCGTAGCTGAGCATTGTTGAAAGCCCTTTACCTAGTTTGTTGGACACTGATTATTTCATCCTTCCTTCTTTGAGTGGCATCTGTTTCTACATCCTGATCCTGTAATAACCTCATCACTGGAAATCCCAATGCAGTAGGAAAAATAGCCTCTGTGCGATAAAAAATCTGAAAAGGTGAGGTGGCAATAGATCTCTTCGGGGTGATTCTGTCGGCCCATAGTGCATGGATGAGATTTTTGTGCCAAGCCTTTTTGTTATGTTGCAACAGTTTCTTGATAATTCTGACTAGGCTTTTATTTGAAGACTCAGCCAACCCATTTCCTTGAGGGTAGTAAGATGTAGAATGGCCAAGGGTGATATTGTAATCAATGCAAAATTTCTCTATTTTTCTTGTTAAGCCCTAAATAGTGGCTCATTACCCCTTAATTGGGGCATATTATATTAGTAATGTTATTTTATTTATATCGGCTTTAGGCCATTATTTTTAATTATACCTCCTAGTCTCCTATATATACCAAGGAGACATTTTCATTTTGAATCATCTTGTAATTGTACATTTATATGGGCTTAAGGAGGATTCCCCCTCGAAGAGTCTTATTATATGAATTTCTCTCTTTTTCAAGGCATTGAGTACTTACTCTGAGGTTTTTCTATGCTATATTGATATTTGGTTCTTAACATATGGTATTAGAGCTCAAGATCTTGGGGTTTTGCTGCTACATCTGAGACACCTTGGCATTTTCGCTATAACTTATTTTCTACAATGATTCATAAGGAATGGCTTGGAAGATATTTATCAGATGGATCAAGGTACGTTGGGTTAAAATTTCAACTCCTGAGGCCTTATAATTTCGGAGATACATCCTACGCAAGATAGAGTTATGGAATCATCCTGAACTGAGTCATTGCATAATTGTCTCTATAAAAATGTTTTTGTAACGTTTCAGACCCTACAGTCCAAAGGATATTCATAGAAATTAGTAAGGCATCTTTGGTAAAACATTCAGCTTCTGGGTCATCTTACATTTGTAGATACACCCTGTGGAAAATAGGGTATCTGACTAGTCCTATTGACTAGTCTCAAGAAGGTGTTCTAGGTAAAACAAACATAACTTCTTCTTAGAGTATCCAAATTGAATGAGACTAGTTGCATTGTATAGTGGACAGTATGTAGTATTTCTAATATGAGTTTCATAATTTTATATCAATCATTTTGTGCGGGGCGCGCTATACAAGTGAGATATCCTGGAAAGGCCAAAAAACAGAAAGGTTTGGGGAAGTTATCATAAATTCCACTTGGCACATCCAATTTTGATTAGACCTATAGAATTGTAGAGAAAAAATATCAGAGAACTACAAAAAATAAAGTTTCATACCCAGAAGGGTTGAAACTTTGGAGATACAACATAAGAAAGATTGTCCAGAAGAACCACCTCAAAATCAAGGTTCAAAAGTGATACTTGGCCAACATGCCACCCAAAAAGGGAACTTCTACACCAAATCAGCCTCCAGAAAGTCCTACTTGGACTCTTAATGAAGGTGAAGAAATGCGTAGGGACATAAATGAATTACAAAAGAAGACAGTGACAAACGATGAACTACAAGAGATGTTGGATTCAACTAAAGCTAAATTGGAGGCAATAATGGATACTAAGATGAATGTTTTAAAAAGGGAGATAATGGAAGGAATAAAAAATTTCCTAATAGAGAGGACACCTGAAAGTGAAAATGTGTCCCATGAAATTCCTGATGAGGACACAAGGAATATGAATCAAGAATGGAGGAACTCCAACTTTGGGTTGAAGACCAACCACATTCCTAAGATCTATATGAGGAAGTTTGATGGAAAGGACCCAATCACATGGATACTTCAGATGGAGCAATTATTTGATCTACATAATGTGCCACATACACAAAAGGTACGAATTGCTTCTTTATATTTAGAACCCAATCAATTTGTATGGTATCGATGGCTTTGTTCTTGCAAATCACTCGTCACTTGGACAATTTTCATGGAAGAAATGATAGCACACTATGAGGATACAAAGAGCAATACCTTCTTTAGCCAATTGACAAATCTCAAAAAAAAGGGTTCAGTTACAGAGCACATTGAGAACTTACAAAGATTGAATATAAAGGTAACAAATATCCCATATGAGAATTTGATTGATGTATTCATAGGAAATTTAAAGGATAACATTCAACGTGAGGTTCACCTTTGGGAACCCAAATCATTGGAGAATGAATTTAGGGTGGCAAGAAATGTTGAAAGTAAAAATATGGCTATGGCTACTAGAAGGACCAATCCTAACAGCTATAGAGAGAATAATCCTCCTTATTCTAAAACACCTCAACCTACAAGGTTGACACCTCAACAATTGGAGGAAAGAAAATCAAAAGGTTTATTCTTTAATTGTGACAGCAAGTACAATAAGGGACATAAGTGTGGTGAGAAGAAATTATTTTACATAGATTGTGGAGAGGAAGAAGAACAAGAACCATCTCAAGATGAAAACGTAGAGGCAAATTCATTTGAAGAGTTGACTCCCACGATATCGTGTAATGCATTGGATGGAATTAGCACTCCTCAAACCCTCAAGATTGAAGGATATATCAAAAAGAAAAAGGTAATAGTACTAATTGATTCTGGTAGCACTCATAATTTCATTCACTATAAATTAGCCAAAGATCTCAGTTGCTTTGTATATCCAGTGCTAGAGTTTCAAGTAATGATTGCAGATGGAGGAACTATCAATTGCTCAGGAAAATGCAATAAGATAAATCTTACTATGGGGGAATATGTAATGAATAGTCCAATGATTGTTATACCCATGGGTGGTGTTGTAATATACCAGATATAAAATGTATGCAGAACAGAAATAAAATGCTAGTAATGGCAGAATAACAACAATATAACCAAAACATTCACCACAATAACACTAAAATGATATAAGAATAACAACAGAAATAGCACTTTGAATCTGAAAGAAATGTTCACCGGCCTCTTCAAGGGGGCAACCTCCAGTTGAGCAGAGCTCTATTACAATAATATCCAAGCAAGGGTTCTCATACCCTCGACTCCTATTTATACTTAAAAAGAAGCATCTAGAGGAAGATCCTTCTAGAAGAGAAAGATTCTATTAGGTCTTCTTACATCCGCCTTATTCTATTTTATTGAAAGGCCTTATTAATATTGACCTTTATTACATCCGAATATATTGTTCTACCTATGTGCGGGTTAGGATCCTAACATTTCCGCCCCCTTAAAAACAACCTTGTCCTCAAGGCTTGAGATGAGGAAATTGTTGTAGAATGGTAGTTGGTTCCCAAGTGGCATCTGTTGGAGTTGTATCTTTCCACTGAACGATCACTTCCTCGATGGTTCTTTGACGTAGGTGATGCTCACGCTGGTCCAAAATTGCTTCTGGTTGTAGCCAAATGGATCCTTTTTTAGCTAACTCTGGAAGGTTGGTTTGAATTTGGCACTTAGCTCCAATCACCTTCTTTAAGCATGAAACATGAAAAACAGGATGTAGCTTCGAATGGATGGGAAAAGCTAACTGATAGGCGACTTGTTCCACACACTTGAGCATGGTATAAGCACCATAAAATTTGGGTGCTAGCTTCTGACAATGCTCGGCCTTGAGGGAAGTTTGCTTGTAAGGTTGCAGTCGAAGAAACACCTGATCCCCTTCTGCAAATTGATGTTCAGAGCGAACTTGATTTGCTTGTTTCTTCATGTGATTATGTGCCATGACCAAATTCTCTTTGAGGGTACAGAGAATGGCCTCTCAAGCTGTAAGTGTTAGGTCAACCGCCTGGACCTTCGAGGCACCCGGTAAGTTTGAGAGAACTGAAGGTGGATTCTGTCCATATACCGCTTCAAAAGGAGTCATGCATGTAGTTGTATGGTATGAAGTGTTGTACCACCATTTAGATAGGGGTAGCCATTGACCCCACTAATTTTTGTTTTCTGAGGTAAAACACCTCAAATATGTTTCCAAACACTTGTTGACAACTTCCATTTGGCCATCAGTCTGGGGATGATAAGCTGTGTCGAGATGCAATTATCTGCCTTATATCTTGAACAGTTCTTGCCAAAAATTGCTTGTGAAAGTTGGGTCGCGATCAAAAACAATAGAGTGCAGCATGCCATGAAGCTTGAAGACATGATCTATGAATATTTGAGCCACCATGGATGCTATAAACAGGTGTTGAAGGATGCAAAAATGAGCGTACTTGGAAAGGTAATCAACAACCACCATGATAACGGATTTAATTCCCGATTTGGATAAGCCGGTAATAAAATCCATAGAGATATCCTTCCAAATAGCAGGTGGAATTGACAGCGGTTGTAGTGTGCCCGGTGATTTGATTGTTTCTCCCTTGTTGCATTGACACACATCACATTCAGCTACAAAATTATGAATGTCATGTTTCATACCATCCCAGAAAAAGGAACGTTTGACCCTGTCATAGGTTTTGGTGAACCCGGAGTGCCCTGTTATGGGTGTAGCATGAAGCTCAGAAAGTACCGTGGATTTAAGATTTGATTGTTTACTTAAATACAAACGGCCTTTGTATTGAAGTTCCTCATGGAGCCAAGAGTACCCTGGGGAAACTGGAGCATTGGACTACAATTGTTGGATCAACTATGAACTTTTGGGGTATTGTAGCCATCCATGGCGAACGACTTGGAGCCAATATGGTACAATGAATGAAAGAGAAAAAAGGGATCCTTCATCTTCATATTTTCAGGAAAGTGCATTTGCAACCACATTGTCTTTTCCTTTCTTATAAATGATCTCATAATCATATCCAAAGAGTTTAGTCACCCATTTTTTTTGTTCTGGGGAGGAAATGCGTTGTTCCATAAAATACTTGAGGCTTTGATGGTATGTCTTAATTTGGAACCATTGCCCCAATAGATAAGGATGCCACAGATCCACGACATGCAGAATAGCCAACATTTCCTTTTCATAGATGGATTTGCCCAGATTTATTTCAGATAGTTGCTTGCTGGTAAAGGCCAAAGGTCGACCCTCTTTCATAAGGACAACACCAATTCCTTTACCTAAGGCATCACATTCCAACACAAAGGTCTTTGTGAAATCGGGAAGGGCGAGGACTGGAGTGGTGCACATGGCCATATTCAAGGTTTGAAAAGCTTGAGCAGCGGCTAGAATCCAAGTGAAAGAGTTATTTTTGAGGATATCAGTGAGAGGTGTTGCAATCTTCCCATAATTCTTAACAAACTTGTGATAATACCCTGTTAAGCCTAGAAATATATGCAATCTCTTAAGAGTCTTTGGGTGAGGCCAGTCTTGCATAGCTTCAATCATTTTAGGATCCACCTTAACGCCATCTTTTCCAACCAGATGTCCCAAGTATTCTACTTCTAAGGCGCCAAAAGAACATTTAGACTGTTTCACGAAATGTTGGTGCTGAGAGAGTAGATGGAGAACTCAATCCACATGAGCAAGATGGTCTATCCAGGTTTTTCTATAGATGAGGATATCATCAAAGAAAACTAAGACAAAATGGTGGAGAAAGGGACCGAAGACATGATTCGTGAGGCTTTGGAAGGTGGAGGGGGCATTACACAAGCCAAAGGGCATGACCAAAAACTCATAGTGGCCCTCATGAGTTCTAAAGGCAGTCTTGGGAATATCTTCCTTTTTCATACATATCTGGTGGTAGCCCGAACGAAGATCCAGTTTAGTGAAGAATTGGGCGCCACTCAATTCATCCAGGAGGTCATCAATGACAGGAATGGGGAATTTGTCTTTGATGGTAAGTTTGTTGAGGGCATGAAAGTCAGGATACATTCTTCAAGAACCTTCTTTCTTCAGGACCATGACCATAGGAGACGAATAGGGGCTCGTACTATGGTGGATAACGCTTGCATTAAGGAGTTCCTAGACCATTTTCTCAATTTCATTTTTTTGGGAAAAGGGGTGACGATACGGACGGATATTGGGAGGAAGGATTCCTGGTACAAGGGGAATGGAATGGTCATGAAAACCACGGGAAGGAGGGAGGCCTTAGGAAGTGGAAAAGACCAATTGATGTTTAGAAAGGATGGCTTGGAGATCTTGCGATACAAAAGGTGTCTTTGTTGCTTGTATGGCATGGAGTTGGGCGATAACACCAGAATGACCCTTTTTTATCATCTTTTCCATGCGATGGGAACTAATGATCTCAGGTGAACCTGTGGTGATGCCTTGGAAGGTATATTCATGGCCCTCTTGGTCGAATTGCATGGTTAAGTCTTTAAAATACATGAGAATGGGACCCAAAGTCCTTAGCCATTTTGCACCCAACACAATGTCACAACCTCCCATGTAGATAGCAAACATATGGGATTTCGGGTGGTAGTCACCAATTTGGAGACGCACATTTTCACAACACCCTCCACATTTCATGGAACCACCATTGGCAATCATGATTTGAAAATTATTGACAGCATGGATGTAGCGATGAGTTTCTTAGGCAATGTTGCAATGAATAAAATTATGGGTGCTACCACTATCGACCAGAATGATGACCTTCGGATGCTTGATGTAACTGATTAGCTTGAGGGTTTGGGGAGTGGAGAAGCCAGTGAGAGAATTGAGAGAAATGACTGGTTCTACTTCGGGAGGGTCTGAGGGAGGGGTTATGTCAGTGGATTCAGGTGATTCAGACATAGAGGGAGTTTCTTCATCTTCTTCCAAAATCTCCTCGGAGATGGCCATAAAAAGATTTTTTTCTTTACACTTGTGGCCCGGGAAATATTTTTCATCACAGTTATAACAAAATCCTTTGAGTTGGCGTTCAACCATTTCATCCCGAGTCAATTTTTGGATCTTTAGTGGAGCAGAGGGAGTAGTGGGATTTACTGGTTTAGGGTGAGGGATGAAGGAGGGTTTGCAGTTTTGAGAAGATACAACCTGTTGTGATTCTTTAGATATTTTTGTAGCCTCCACCCAACTCCCAGGTTGAGCCATGAGGACATGGGCCTGAATTTCATCCTTGAGGTCCCTGATAAAACACTCTCGGAAAAAGGTATCAGACATGCCCTCTGTTCTAAAATCTAGGTGCTCAAAGGTAGCTATAAAGTCTTCCACTATTCCTAATTGTTTCATCTTTGTCAAACAGCCCAAATGGTTGGTGTCAGTATCAAAGCGTTCATAAAGCTCTGCCACAAATTGTGTCCAAGCAATATACCCTTGACGAGAATTTTTTCTCCATTGCCAGCATTTCCAACGTTCTTGATCTAGATGGAGAACACCATATCATAGTTTGGCCAAGTCATCTGTAATGTTGTATAAAGAGAAGTAATGTTCCATTTGGGTTACCCAACTAGTGGGGTATGAGCCATCAAATTTGGTCACATCCACCCATGGAAAGCGTAGGTCATGTTGAAAGTGATGGTTCTGCAAGGTATGGGAATGCGAGGAATGGTCACCTTCAGTATGTGGGGGTGAGGAAGAGGAAGGGTTATCTGTAGGGATATGCAGTTTGGTGCAGAGTGCCAAAAAGGCTGATTCAAGTTGGGTGGTGAGGTCTTGTTTGATTTCACCCATTGAGGACTGCATGGTTGTATTGATGGTTGCGACATTGGCACTGAGTTGTTTCACTTCTTGTTGGGTCTCAATGAGACCAGACTGCAAGGTGTTGAAGCGAGCTTCCAAGTCTTGGCTACAAGTATGGGCCATGAGGATGGGGGACATGAAGAGGGGCGAGCGGGGTAAAAACAATTTTTTCGAAAAAATGATATGGATGAATGCGATAAGGGCGAAGAGATGAATCCAATGGAATAGGGCTGAAATAATGGTGAATTTTTTTT
>ML783151.1:388737-406660 GCA_009831015.1 Picea engelmannii | reverse complement strand
TAACAGAGCGCTGCTCGATTGGAGGTTTCCCCCTCGAAGAGGCCTGTGAACATTGCTATCTGATTCAAAGTGTTATTTATGTTGCTATTTTGTATATCATTTCTGTGTATTGTGAAGATTATGCTGGATATTTTACTGTTATTATGTCATTTCTAGCATTCCGTTTCTGTTCTGCATCTTTTATATATCTGGTATCTTGCAGTAATTGTCCTTTAGAGATACTCTGTTCAGATTTCTGAAGTCCACACACAACCTGATTTCTCCACTCTTTTTTCTGAATGGCACCAAATTTTCTACCCATTTAGAAAACCTCGGGGATACTATGATCTTGGCTTCAAATAGCTTCTTTACCTCTTTCTCAATCAAGGGAAACAATGGAGGATTTATCCTTCTTAATTTATGTTTGAAAGGTTTGTGATCTTCTTTGATTGGGATCAAATGTTGGATTATACTGGTGTCATAAACTTTCAGATCGTCATATCTCCAAGAAAAAACATCAGGGAACTCATTCATTAATTTCATATATTTCTCCTTGACTTCAAGGCTGAGTGTTCTATATAGCTTGATGATCTTGGGATCCTCCTGAGCCCCAATATTGCAATCTTCTACATCTTCTTCATTTATTATTATTTTTGGACTTCTGGCCACATCATTATTGTCAAAGAGTTTCTCCAATGGGACTAGACCCTTGGGGATGATGTTTCTCTTTAGTTGAACTAAATCTATGCCTGCAATTTGATTGTCAAAGTATCCATCCTTTGTGAAAGAAGTTGCATCTACTTCCTCATCACAGTATTCTTCATCAATGTTCATATTCTCAAATTCATTCTCCATCTTAAGGAAGCTTCCTATTTTCTTGTCATCCTAAAAAATCTCTGAGTACTTAATGTTGTCTGGTACTTTTAGCCTATACTTGACCTCAACCTCATATTTTCTGCTAGGAAAAATTGGAACTTTGAAAACTGTTGTTGAAGTGGCCAAGGCATCAACAATCTGATTCTGCCCTCTTGGAACTACTGAAATATTATGCTCTGGAAATTTCTTAAGGAGGTCTAACACTAGGTTCCTATATGCCCTCAGTATGGGATGTTTTGTTTGGTATATGTCTTTCATTTGATTGATGATTAGCTCAGAGTCTCCATGTACAACTATTCTTTTGGCACCCAACTCTTTCAAAACCTTCAACCCTAATATTAATTCTTCATATTCGGCCATGTTATTCATGCATTCAAAAACAAGTTTATAAGAACACAATTTCGAATTTCCTATAGGATGATTAATCCATACGCCAGCCCCTTCTCCCTCTTTGCAGGTAGCTCCATCGAAACTAATATTCCATATCTGATCTTTTGCATTGTCCTGTTGCTCTGAAAACTTCTCAATTTGCTGATCAGATCTAACTTTTCCAGCCATATCAATTTCTGGCTCTTTCTCTTCAAAACACAAGTCATTGAAGAAAATAGAAGGCCCCAACTCAGTTTCCACAGAGTATATGGGATGATTACTCGACAGTGATTTTTTGTTGACCATGTATTTGAGAAAAACTTCTTTGTACAACCTTACGTATTGACCAAAGACATGGATGGTGGCATATGACATGTCCATCTGGAGAGTTGCCTTTAATTTTGCAGCCCACGACCTAGATAACAACATGCCAAACTTGGGAGAAATATCAGAAACCACTACATCCATAACCATGTTCTTTGTTGGGATTTGTGCTAAGGATACCACTAAATCTTTGATAAGACCTAGGCACTTCACCTTCCTAGAATCAAAAGAGAATAGGTCTTTGTAAGGCCTTGAGATGTCGAGGCCTAGTTGGTCCATGGCCAACTTGCGAATCAAGTTATGAGATGCTCCTGAATCAAGCATGGCATTGTGCAAAGTCATATCATAGATTTTCATACTGACATAAAAAGGGGGAACTTCTTCAGCATCATTATTTTCTTCCACTTGCGAGCCAAACAAGATGGTTGGGTGATCATCTTGTATGTTCAAGGTATCAGAATTTTGTTATGTCTTAAGCATATTGATGATATGATTTCTATATTCGTTGTTCTTGATCAATTCATTGAAGGGAACATAAATTTGAATCTTGGCCATATCTATTGGCCCTTGGGTATGGAAGCAAGCAAAGATCAAGGAAGAAAAGGCAAAATGCAAACTTCGCGCAAGATGCAGTAACTGTTATTGGGTCAAAGTGAGAAAAAGAGCAGAAAAGATGGAGCGAAGTCTGGGAAAGAAAGCGGTTGGATGATGAGATAAAGAATGACAGATAAGAAAGGAAGAAGGATTGTGGACAAGTCAGCAAGCGGAAAAATCCACTGTTGGATGCTTTGGAGCACTGTGCGAGAAGAAAGGAAAGACAGGCTAGTGAAGCCCTAAAAATATGGGTCAAAGTTGACCTAGGGTTTTATACACCTAGGGTTTTGGTATCTAGGGTTTTGGACACCTAGGTTTTGGCCTAAGGATGTCAGTGAGTGATTGTAATGTATAAATAAAGGTAATGAGAACCTATTTTGGGTTGGTACGATATTGTTGTTGATCTAGTTGTATTGTTGATGTGAGTGAGTATTGTATCGAAAGAGAAAAGTGTTGAGTGTGAGAGCCTTCTGGTATTGTAAGATATTCAGCTAGGTGCAAAGGTCAAGTCCTACAGCTGGGTGTGTAGGAAGGGGAGAGAAAGAGAGAAGAAGGAAGAAGATCTAATAACTAAGAATGCAGACAAGAACTATATGGTTTATATTAATAAATGATAAGCACAGTTTTGTGGATGTATCCTTAGAGAGAGGGTGAACCACGTATATTTAGTGTTGTGTGTGGCTGGTATTTATCTCTGTCATTGATATACTATGATTGCATTACTTATTTAGATCTGAGAAGTAGATGTGCAGAATAGATCTAAGTTGATAAGTTATATACGAACGTTGTGTTGTTCTTGTGTTAGATCCACTTGACATCTCCTTTGGTTGTAGACATATCTGTCCTGTAACCCCCTCATAGCTACTTCGGGTGAGACTGCATCTGCTTCGCAGGTGTTGCCAAAAGGGCCAATAGTTAGGGCTTGTTGGTGTGCTCTTGGATCTAAACCCTGGGTCTACCCCTGTGCCAACAAATGGTTCCATTGTCGGGACTGGAATCATCTTGAGGGGATGTCAAGGTGGTTTCCATCAAAGACAGAGACTCAAAAGTGGATAGAGGATCAAGAAAAAGACTTCGTTGAAGCCCATAATAGGAACCCTAATCTTAGTACAGAGGATTGGCTATAGAAATATATCTTCACTGATATACATGAAATTTTCTTTGGGGGAATCCATCAGGAGCTATATGAGTGGCTAGCTAGATCAACAGATACCCAGTTCGAGATCTGATCTAGACCTCCTATGGCTTGGATGTCGGATTTGATCAAGAAGATAAAAAGAGTTGATAATGTTGTATCATGAGCAGTAGACCACTGGTTTGATAGCACCATTGGAGGATACATCACAGAGTTCATTGTTGACAGAGTAGAATCATACAGCCAAGCCGGGAGATATTTCTTTAAGGGACCCAGAGGGAAATTTTTGAATTTTCTGAAGCTGAGAATCAAGATGCTATTGCA
This sequence comes from Picea engelmannii, assembly GCA_009831015.1. NCBI lineage: Eukaryota > Viridiplantae > Streptophyta > Pinopsida > Pinales > Pinaceae > Picea > Picea engelmannii. The sequence continues at coordinate 403,059 of ML783151.1, read as the reverse complement.
TGAGAAGAACATCTTGAAGATACAGTAGATTGGTCGAATCTATAAAGGATAATGTTCAATAATTTAGACAACAAAAATGACATAGAAGTTGGACATACGCGCAGTGGGAGAGTGTTTAGAGAAGTTCACCTTGTGAACATGTTTAAGAAAAACTACAGAGATGAGGGTTTCTATAGTGGAGAAGAGGCAGATCTGACGGATGAAGAGAATTCAAAACCTGCTAGGACAGAGGAAGGAAAAGCTAAAAATCTTTGTCGGGAAGAATCCGAAACTTCAAGAACTGCGCAGACCATTGAAGTAAGTCATGTTATCCCTCCTGTTGATTCAGTAGTATTAAGCCATCAAATTAATCCTAGTCACCAGAGCATCCAAAGCACTATCAATAGTATCCCACCACACACTCAATCAGGAACCCCAGACCAGCACTCAGTCAGGAACCCCAGTCAATAGTTCCAGACCAACACTGGTTCCTATGTGAAGTCGTATGGAACATTAAAAATGTCATCGACAAAGCTGTCAAAAGAACCCAGTTTAGTACCACTTTAAGGGATCACGCACTGAGTTGGTACATGAAGCTTGTCCAAGGACTTGCACAACCTAAACCACTGAATCAGATTAAGAATGCGTTGATTGCAGAGTTCAAGAAACCCAAGTCAGAGTCAAAATGTATTACAGAGCTAAAAGAGATTAAGAAGAAGGTGGTTGAACCTGTTTGGGAATTCGACCAGAGATTCAAGACCTTAACAGGTCGATTGACCTTTCAAATCCTTGACGAGCAGAACAAGGAATGGTTCATTGTTTCCCTTCTACTACACATCAGAGTTCCCCTTATGCAACAGAAGATTTATTCGCAGGTTGAGGCACTGGATATCACCATGAAGTTAGAATTAACCCCTATGGGAGAATCCATCTCAGGTATGAGCCAGATATTGAGTCATCTAACCAGTTTGTCTCTACAGGTCGAAGACATGAAGAAAGATAATGGAAAATATAAAAGAGAAGACATCTGGTGCATCAAATGCAGGTCAGAAGGCCATGACAAGGAATATTGTCCCCTATTCAATGAATACTTGGCTTCTGGAGCTCCGAGCACTTTGAAGCAAGTCACCTTACCTTGGTGCAAGGTATGCAGAAACAGACATCACCCTCGTGATTTCTATTACATGCAAAAGTATGTTCAGACACCTACAAATTTGTATTGCACATTCTGTAAGTCCATGGGACATGATGATAGAGATTGTAAGGCTTACGATCTCATGCATGAAATATCAAGAAACATATACACAATTCAAGGAAAAGTACAACAAGAAGGAAAAACTAAACAGTATAACTCTCCTGGGAGAGGAAACTTCAATCCTCGCGGTGGATTCAGAGGAAGAGGACGAGGAGGAGGAATGGGTCGAGGTCGTGGATAGATCATATGTTATAACTGCGCACAACGAGGACACCTTGCAAGGGATTGTCAGAACACTTGTACCACTTGAAGCTACTGCAACTCATTTGACCATGTTATAGAAGATTGTCATGTGATGCTATCTAAGCTTCAAGAAAGATGAGGACCTTAGCATAACCCGCAAGTGCAACTGAAATATGTTGAGCCTCGCGGAGAATATCCTAGAGTCGTTGTTATAACAAGAGGAGGTGTTGTTACAAGAGATGACAAAATGACCCAAGGGAAGACCACAAAAGATTCAGGAATCAGGAAATCTACATAGAAGACACAAACCTTTGATGCAAAGAGAGAAAGACAAATATTTGAGGAAGCTAGAAAATAATTCAGAGGAGACCAAGGCTCTGCATCAAAGACAATACTAGAAGTGAGAGAATATGGAATGCCTCTGGCATTTGATCAATCTGCTTCACCAAAAGAATAAAAAGAGGTAAGCAAGCTCATGGAATTTTTATATACTTGTATTAAGTTGATTTAGGACGAAAGCGTTGTATAAGAATTACAAAATTTAATCAGACAATATGAGCTATGAAAGATAGACCCATTATTGAATAGGGAGGTACACCAAATCGGTAAGAAGAGAAGGACAAATAAGGAATTTCATTTGAATGCCCAAATAAGAGAGTATGAAATAGAATATGTAGTCCTCGACTTAGGGTCGGAGGTCAATGTCATGACAAAGCAAACCTGTGCATTGATGGGAAAACTGAAGTTGATCCATTCCCCTATCAGGCTTAGGATGGCTAATCAACAAGCTATAATCCCTTTTGGTAGATTAGAACATGTCCCTGTGGACATTGATGGAGTAAGAACATTTGCATATTTTGAGGTAATTGAGATTGTTGATGACAGTTGTCCTTACCCCGCGCTGTTAGGAATTGATTGGGATTTCAATAATTCCACGGTGGTTGATTTAAATAAGTGACGTATGAATTTTGAAAAATATGGCCTTAGGGCCATCGCACCTTTAGATCCAGATGAAGTTCAGCGATACATAGAACCTATCAGATAAGAAGACCACACATATGCACTAGAAAACATATACAAATTAACATCGAGACAACAGGATTACATTAATCCCACAGATGATGGAAACTTAAGCTGGTGAAGTGATAGCACATGTTCATCAGACTCAGAAGAAGAACTGGAGAACTGGCAGAATAAGATGTATGAAGTATCTACAAGAAGATGTGATAGACTAACCAGAGAAGTTTGTTGGATCAACACAACAGTAAGTAACTTACCTACCTATGATGGTCTAAATCCTTTAGAAACCTTCTTGTCGGACTTTGAAGAGAGTGTACCAACACAACAGAGATTATTGGCAATGGATGACGCCTTGAAATCCACACCAGGAAGATGGTGGGGGGCACACAAAATTAATATTACATATTGGATGAAATGTCTCACCTTGATGACAATGTGTTTCTCAACACAAACCGGGAGTTGTGAAGTAAGGTACACAGGTCGAAGCTGCCTGAAGGACCATGTGCAAAGCTGCAAAGCGGCCTGGAGTGACTTTCCGCAAGAACAGTGGGTGCACAAATTCATTAATACACTGGACACCATTCCTATCAACTGGTACCTTCAAGCAGAGCTACGCCGAGCATCACTACAGATTGGGGAGGTATGACTCAGAATTTTGTAACTACCTTCTTATTTGAAAGTCAATACCCGTCAGTAGATCAAGCATTACAGATTGTGAAACAAAAAGTATTTGAAGAGGTATCCAGCCTCCCTATGGAACAAGAAGAGGACGAATGGACTACGCCTCTCCAGAAATTGTAGGGCTTCTACAACGTCAATGCCAATGAAGACGATGATCCGAGGAAGGTGAACATCGCAGAAACAGAAGGCCAGAGAGATGTGGAATGACCAGGAGTTGAGTTACCATTTATTGGACAACCGATTAAGATTAAGAAAGTCAATATTGGAATAGAGAAGACACCAAAGTTTGTAAATGTTGGAGATTATTGGGATGTTGCCACCATTGACAAGATTATAGAGTTATTGCATGAATATCAGGACTTGTTTCCAACCAATTTCACTGATATGAAGTACATTAAAGGGCCTATGGGTGAGATGAGGATTCCTCTGAAGCCAGATGCAAGACTAGTTAAACAGAGACCTTACAGACTGAACCCTAAATATAAGGAAAAAGTGAAGACTGAGCTTGACATAATGCTGGAAGAAAGAATTATAGAACCTGTCGAAGAGTCAGAGTGGATTATCCCTATGGTGGTACAAGACAAGAAGACAGGAAAAATCATGATATGCATAGATCTCAGGAAGCTGAATGATGCTTGTTTGCATGACCCCTTCCCTACACCATTCACTAATGAAGTGTTAGATAATGTGGGATGCCAGGAAGTATATTCTTTTACAAATGTATTTTTAGGATACCATCATATTCGAATTGCCAAGGAAGATCACCATAAGACCATATTTGCAATAGAATGGGGATCCTACCAATACACAGTAATGCCATTTGGATTGAAGAACACCCCAATCATCTTTTCCAGGGTGGTGGTCGAAGCATTCAAGGAATTTATGCATACATTTTTGGAAGCATATTTTTATGATTGGATTGTCTTTAGTTTATTGAAGAATCATATTGAATTTCTAAGGCTAATGTTGGATAAATGTAGGCAATGCCAAATTTATTTGAACCTGAAGAAATGTATTTTCTTTTCACCATTTGGAGTTTTGTTAGGTCACATTGTATGCAAGCAAGGATTGCTGATAGATCCATCCAAAATTGCCATTATAGTTGATCTACCCCCTCCTACTTTAGTTAAACAGTTGTGCACTGCACTAGGACACAAAGGATATTACAGGAAGTTCATCAAAGGATATGCTCAGATCAGAGCACCCATGAAAAAACTGTTGAAGAAGGATTGTCATTTTAGTTGGACAGAAGAATGCCAACAAAGCTTCAACACACTAAAACAGAAAATGGTTACTGCGCCCATTTTGATTTTCCCAGATTGGACCAAGGAGTTTCATGTGCATGTCAATGCATCTTCCATTTCTTTAGGAGTCGTGTTAGCACAACTGGGAGAAGGAGATATTGACCACCCGTTAGCCTTTGCTAACAGGAAGCTATCCATTGCTGAGATTAATTACACCACCACTGAGCAAGAAGGGTTAGTCATGGCGTATGCATTGCATAAATTTCACCACTACTTGTTGGGAGGACACTTTAAAATGTTTATTGATCACTCTGCACTGAAATACCTAGTCAACAAGCCAGTGTTGGGGGGAAGGATATGCAGATGGTTGCTGCTATTTCAAGAATATGATTTTGAGATCATAGTAAAGCCAGGGAGAATGAACAAAGGTCATGACCACTTGTCAAGGTTGGAACATGGTGAAGAACTGACCAATTTAGAGGATGCACTGTCAGATGCACAACTACTAGCCATTAGAAAGATCAATGACCACTTCATAGAGATATTCTAGTTCCTATCAACAGGAATGGCACCTAGTGAGTATAGAATTCCCCGGAAGAAACATCTAGTAGTGCGCATTGTAGACTTCTCACTTATAGTTGGACATCTATACAAGATGGGACCTGATGAGATATTAAGAAGATGTGTTATGGAGGCAGAGCGACCAATGATCCTTGCAAAATCTCATGAAGGCCTCGCAGGAGGGAACTATCCAGGAAAAGCGACTGTGCAGAAGGTTCTAAGAGTTGGCCTTTGGTGGCCTACCTTACATAGAGATTCTAAAGACTATTCCAAAGCCTGTGATGTATTCCAAAGAGTTGGGAAACCATCCAGAAGATATGAAATTCCATTAGCCCCACAATTGACCCTACAAGCCTCCGAGAAATGGGCCATTGACTTCATTGGACCTATAAGTCCACCAAGAAAGCGTATAGGAGCAAGGTACATAATTACAACAACATAATACTTGACTAGATGGGCCGAAGCAAGAGCAGTCAAGGACTGTAGTGAAACTACAGTTGCTCGCTTCATATTTGATGACATCATAACCAGGTTTAGATGCCCAAAGATCCTTATGAGTGATCAAGGAACACATTTCATCAATAAGACAGTTGAAGCCTTGACTGAAGAATTTGCAGTCCACCATCAGAAGAGAACACCGTACCATCCACAAGAAAATGGGACAGTCAAATCATTCAATGAGATCTTAGAGATAGCTCTGACGAAGATTTGCAGTGTGAACAAGGATGATTGGGATTTAAGAGTACCAGCAGCATTATGGGCCTATAGGACCACTTGCAAGAAACTAACAATTCATACCCCCTTCAAGTTGGTATATGGTCTTGAAGCTATTGTTCCAATGGAATATTTGGTACCAAGCCTGAGAACCGTTGCCTTTACAGATATGGATGACCCTGACATTGTTCAAGAGAGGCTTGCACAGATGGTTGAATTGGAGGAAGACATATTTGTTGCAGGATTCCATCAACAAGTACAGAAGGAAAGAGAGAAGGCCTACCATGACAGACACATCAAGAAGAAGGCATTTAAACAAGGTGATCTAGTACTGGTATATGACAACAAGTTCATAAGACATCCTGGGAAGTTCAGAATGCATTGACTAGGGCCATATGAGATCGCTTATGTTACAGAGAGAGTTGCTTCTCAATTGAAGAATCTGAATGGGGAGTGGAAGGAAGGATTAGTGAATGGGAGCCAACTGAAGTTGTACTATGACAACTAGTTTCCTCGCAGCTCTCAGTAGAAGCATGAAGAAAAGGGTCTAGATACCAGGTGCAGTTGAAACTGGGTACTGTTAGGTGGAAATATTATCATTTAATTCTGTTGTAGTAATTTCCCAACTATTTAATTTGTCAATCCCATGTTTGCAGTCTTATGAAGCACTCACACTATATATGTAGGACTGAAGTAGAAGTAATCTAATCTAAAGTGTTGAAATGAAATCAATCTAGGAAAGCAATGAAAGACTAACTAAGAAAGCAGAAAATTAATCTAGGAAAGCAATACAACATGTGAAGAGTTGAATGAAAAAAGACATATGTGAGCTCACACAATAAATCAATCTCAAATTATATTACAAGAATCAAATGACAAAGCATGAAATAATAACAATGAAAGAATCAAATCAAAGCTACGAATCCCCTTCTCCTAATTACAAGACTAAATTATGAATTACATGACTCATTATGAATAACATCCCCTTGTGAATTACATGACCCCATTGTGAATTACATGCCTCCTTCATGAAGAGAGAGCACTCTCTTATATACATGAAAGTCTTGAAGAATGTCATAATTACAGATCCACTATTCTCTCAGCTTATTCCTTCAAATCCTCCACTCATATCTTGGATAGGATATCCTATCAAAATCTCCATGATCTTCTCCTTTGAATATGCTTGAATGATTGTCCCAAATATTCTTCAAATCTTCAAAGCTTGAAGATGAGATTCGAATTTGAGGCTAGGTGGTAATATTTGACTTCATTGAAATCTTCAAATATGCCTGGACTCATCATCAAACTTGTCCAACCTTGATATATAATGAAAATAATAAGGAGAAACCCAAGTATCATTATGGAAATGGTATGATGGAAGGTTAATGGGACGATGAAATGTAAGGAATAGTGAAGGAAAAAGAGGATATAAATGTGACATTTATGAGGCCCAACATGCCCCCCAACTCAACTTGTTGTATGTCCTCATGCAACCATGCATGGATCTTCTCAAAAAAAAATGGCATTCAGACCTTGGCTTTGATTGATGATGTCTTTTTAATAAGGAATATTTCCAGGATTTGAAATACAGGAGTAGTAGCATGTAAAATACATGAGTAACAACTTACGTTTTCTTATGATTGGTTCTTGTGTGACAACCATGATTACAAAGAATGTTGGTTCTTGTGTTAACAAAATTCATTTCACTTATTTATTTTCTTGTTTCAATAATTTAGCCATATACTCACTAGAAATAATAAGCTATCAATGTGCATAAGAAAGCATCATTGTGTATAAGAAAGTCTTTTCTTTATCTTTATGAATCATGCCAATATGTATATCAATCGAAATGCAACAAAGTGTCTTTGGGAAAGAAATGTTAGTGAATCATAAATGGAATGATGAGATGGTAAAATGAAATAATGGTATGTAGTGAATATAGGTTCCCTCCCCACCCAACTGAAGTGGTTGCATATCCTTATGCAACTTGGCATAGGTTATGAAAGTGAAAAAGGAAATAGAGCATGGTGAGGGAATTTTCCAAAGTTATTCATTACTAGAAAATAAGGAATTACATGATTAAAGATTAGAAAAGAACATACCTCCAATTTCCCAAGAATGATGATGAACGATGCAATAGGAATATGGATGGTGCTGGAGCATGGAATATGTCACTGCTGCAGAATCATGAAAATGGAACTGCTAATTTTGTTGCTGCTGTAACTGGATCATGGAAGTGAAGGAATCTGAATTGCTACTGTTGAATCATGATAAATGTTGAAGGAAGATAATATGGAACTGTGGTACTCTTATAGATCTAAAATCAAACTATTGCAACTACTTAGGGGATCATGAAAAAGTGTATATTCTTCACCTGCTAAAAATCAATGGTACAATTCTAATCATGCGAATGAATGTGTCGATGTCAAGCATGAAGAGAAATCATTGGATTACCGACCATTGATGAATGTCGTTAACCAATGTGAGACAAACTCACCAGTGATGTCAATGAGTTTCAAGGTACCCGAGTACATCTTGCGAAGTGCGAATGGATGTGTTGAGGTAGAGCCACTTGCAAGATCTGGTGATCAAGGGACATTGATGTATTCCCATGATCGTCAACGAGAGAAATTTCCATTAAGGCATACAAGCCTCTAGGTACTCAAAATGGACTCTAGTCTATTTCCCAGATAAGGTGTTGAGGTCGATGGGGCAAGACTGTTGAAAGGTGGGCCTTAAGGAATCCCACATCCGTCAACGTGAGTTTTTATAAAAATATTGGTAGGACTAAAAGATAGATCTCAATAGAACCAGTGTGTATGGCAAGGCAATGTAATAATGGAAAGGGAGTTTTTTTTATTCAGAAGGAAAACTAGAAAGGCCAAAATTAACTGAAAAAAGATAAAGGAAATGATGTATGCATATCAGAAAGATAGGCATGTGTGAAGTCATGAAAGTTAAGGGAATGGAATATGGCTTCAACATAGGATGACAAATCATCTTTGAAGGATAAATGGGATAGTGTCACAGCATGAAATTTGGAAAAATGCGGAAATAATAGTGTATCAACATGGTCGATGTGTAACAGCAAACATCAAGATGTACAAAAAGTTTATGTGTAACAGCCAAATGTTTCTGTGTAACAGCTCCTTCAAGTTGTCTATCAAAGCATGTGTTCTTTGAAGAATTTTGTGATTCTTGAAAATCACTTCAGCAGCAATGTGTGAGTGTCCTAGTTCCTGCAAAACTTAGTACAAATTCCTGCATAAAAATTGTGAGATTTGCGAGGAATATATCATGCAAAACAGAAATAAGTACGAATGCGAGAAACTCACAGAAATAAATTGTGTTTTTATACATGTTGTCATTTCATACTGGTTTGTCTTCGATTGTTGTGACAGTAACTCAAAAAAACATAATTGCAAATTTTATTTTTGTTTTTGTTTTTTTTTATTTTATGCTCTATTTGTTTTCTATTTTTAGATATATATTTTTAGTGTTTTTCAATTTTTAAAATTGTTTGTTTGTTTTTAGTGCTTTTGTTTTATCACTAAAATGAAACAAAAACAATTATTATTTTTCTTTGTTTGTTTTTATTGTTTTTGTTTTATAATAAAACAAAACAAAAACATATACATAAACAAAAATAATTTGTGTTATTAAAAACTAACAAACAAAGAAATATTAGTTTTGTGTTGTTAATTCAAAACAAACAAACAAAAATATATATACATAAACATTTATTTATTTAAACTATTTTATTTATCTACAAACAAAATATAATTAAAACAAACAAAATAAATGTGATCTCCTACAAATGCATCTCATGCACCCGTTGTATCCACAGCCTTCAATCTCCCCTTCCTCTCAAAGAGCATTGATTAGTAAATCAAATTGGACTCTTAGATCACATTCCATGTGGAGCAGATTTTTTTATTAACTTGAATTCTTCTTCTTGGAGGGTGTCATATTCAAACAATTCAAAACAAATCGTTTTTCCCTCACGTAGTCTGCAAAACGGATCTCTGAAGAACCCTAAATTTCTCCCAAATGGTTGTGAAATCCAGAAAATCACTCACTATTTACCTAATTGCCTCTATTCCCGAGAAAACCCATGTTTTATTTTTTTCTAATTTTCCTTGGTTTGCTCATAAAATGCGTTTTAAAATCATGTGTTTTAAGAGTTATGTAGTTCTGGAAATTATGTTTTCTGGCAATTACCTCTGAAGAAATTGAAAACTGGATGATGCCTGTTGTGGTAAAAATTTTAGAGCTCGTCTCTCACAGAGAAGTTCAGATCGATCACCCTTATTCCAGGTGGATCATACAACACCAAACGATGTAAATTCATTCCACGACCATGCTTTTAATAAGCACGTCATGCTCCCAATGAGTTTTAATTGCAACTAAAGGTTTTTCTATTTATTGTTTTCTTGCAGGTTTTAATTTATGGTCGAAAGAATGAAAGCAAGTCATGAGGGAGAAAATGTTTGCAGGTTTCAGATAAATGCAAGAGATGGCATTGCTGCTACCCAAATCAACGAGAAGTTTGCAAGCATGAGATTGTTTCAATTGGTGTTCATACTATTTCAACATGGAAAAATGAAACTCTGATCGTGCACAAATTGCAGATTTGTTTAATTTATATTTTGTTTTAAGTTTTGTTTTTATTGCATTCCTAAATAAAATAATCCTAATGCACCTACAGTTTTATCGTTTTCATATCTGCAAATTTATTCAATCATTGTTACAACAAAAATGTCACTGTTTCAGCAAGTACAATTTCGCTGTAACAGCATGAAAAATGGCATTGTATAAGCATGTTGTAACAACATGTAAAATTTTTGCTGTAACAACATGTAAAATTTTCGCTTTGTTTTTATTCGTTAAAAACAATAAAAAATAAAATAATAAAAAATAAATTACTGTGTTTATTTGCAGATCAAATGATGGACACAAAAACATTCATTCCTGAAATCAATTTAGCATCCTATTTTTTTATCCTCCCGATCGCACGAAGTGCGGAGGAGAGCATACTTATTCTAGGTAAAAGAAAAATTGAAAATTAAAACCTACCTACTTTATGCTAAATGGAATTAGAAATTTGTTACATGTAGGCAAATTTCCAGTGGAGCCAAGCACGCAACAGTAACAACAATATGTTCAGTGACAATTTTTCAAATGAATAATGGAAATATTCGAGAGTGAATGAATCTAGTTGCTAAAACTCTAAATTAACAAAATTAAAAGAATCTAACCTGGTAGTCGCTTGAAACCATTGTTCGATATAGCTTTCGTAGGTATGATTTCTCTCACTCATATCATGTTGCACCTTCTCATTATCCTCCTCAAGTTCCTCAGATGATGATTCCTCGTTCATTTCTGGAGGAGTATTTAAGCTCTGGGTTGTTGTCAATATCTCCTCTTCCTCAGAAGAATAAATCCCATCTTTCACAAGGATCTGAGCGAGTTGTTCCAAGATGACACTCATAGTTAAATCATATTGCAAAAGGGGTTCTTATAGTACCCAAATCAAAATATAAAAAACTAAAAATCATAGTTGTTGAAACACATGAAAACCTCTTCACAGTTGCAAAAATTGAAATTGCAGAAATTGAAATCTACATTTACATGAAAAATCAAGCTAAACCTCAATCCATCGTGCTTCCCCGACAACGGCGCCAAAATGTTAGGCGGATATATTGTCATTTAATTCCGTTGTAGTACTTGCCCAATTATTTAATTTGTCAATCCGAGGTTCGTAGGCTTACGAAGGACACACACTATATATGCAAGACTGAAGTAGAAGTAATCTAATCTAAATTGCTAAAATGAAATTAATCTAGGAAAGCAATGAAAGACTAACTAAGAAAACAGGAAATTAATCTAGGAAAGCAATACAACATGTGAAGAGTTGAATGACAAAAGAAATATGTGAGCTCACACAATAAATCAATCTCAAATTATATTATAAGAATCAAAAGAGAGAAAGCATGAAATAATAACAATGAAAGAATCAAATCAAAGCTAAGAATCCCCTTCTCCTAATTACAAGACTAAATTATGAATTAGATGACTCATTATGAATAACATCCCCTTGTGAATTACATGACCCCATTGTGAATTACATGCCTCCTTCATGAAGAGAAAGCACTCTCTTATATACATGAAAGTCTTGAAGAGTGTCATAATTACAGATCCACTATTCTCTCAACTTAATCCTTCAAATCCTCCACTCATATCTTGGATAAGATATCCTATCAAAATCTCCATGATCTTCTCCTTTGAATATGCTTGAATGATTGTCCCAAATATTCTTCAAATCTTCAAAGCTTGAAGATGAGATTCGAATTTGAGGCTAGGTGGTAATATTTGACTTTGTTGAAATCTTCAAATATGCCTGCACTCATCATCAAACTCATCCAACCTTGATATATAATGAAAATACGTTAATTTATAATATTTAATCACAAATTCTCTTATAATACTAAAATGAATACAATGGAAAATAATAAGGAGAAACCCAAGTATCATTATGGAAATGGTATGATGGAAGGTTAATGGGATGATGCAATGTAAGGAATAGTGAAGGAAAAAGAGGATATAATTGTGACATTTCTAAGGCCCAACAGGTACCAAACACAGAAAAGATAGTATGCACAAGGAGAAAAAAAAAAGGCATGGAGCATAAAGCAGAGGCTGCACTGTGCAGTCATGAATCGAAGTAAAACAGGAAACTCATATCTGAAGTGCCTCGAGACAAGTCATAGGTGAGTGTTTGGGGCATGTTGGCCCTTGGGTATGGAAGCAAGTGAATATCAAGGAAGAAAAGGAAAAATGTGAACTTCATGTAAGACGTAGTGACTGTTATTGGGTCAAAGTGAGCAAAAGAGCAGAAAATATGGAGCAAAGTCCAAGAAAGCAAGCGGTTGGATGAGGATATCAAGAATGATAGATAAGAAAGGAAGAAGGATCGTGGACAAGTCAGCAAGCTTAAAAATCCATCGTTGGATGCTTTGGAGCACCGCACGAGAAGAAAGGAAAGACAGGCTGGAGAAGCCCTGAAAATATGGGTCAAAGTTGACCTAGGGTTTTAGACACCTAGGGTTTTGAACACCTAGGTTTTGGCCTAAGGATGTCGGTGAGTGATTATAATGTATAAATAAAGGTCATGAGAACCTAGTTTGGGTTGGTATGATATTGTTGTTGATCTAGTTGTATTTTTTATGTGAGTGAGTATTGTATCGAGAGAAAGAAGTGTTGAGTGTCAGAGCCTTCTAGTATTGTAATATCTTCAGCTGGGTGAGAAGGTCAAGTCCTGTAGTTGGGTGTGCAGGAAGGGGAGAGAAAGAGAGAAGAAGGAAGAAGATCTACTAGCTGAGAGCGCAAACAAGAACTATATGCTTTATCTTAATAAATCATAAGCACAGTTCTGTGGACGTAGCCCTAGAGAGAGGGTGAACCATGTATATTTAGTGTTGTGTGTGACTGGTATTTTATCTCTATCATTGATATGTTGTGATTACATTACTTCTCTAGATATGATAAGTAGATGTGCAGAATAGATCTAATATTATAAATGATATATGAACGTTGTGTTGTTCTTGTCTTAGATCCACTTGACATTTCCTTTGGTTGTAGACATCTCTGTCCTGCAACCCCCTCATAGCTACTTCGGGTGAGACTGCATCTACTTCGCAGGTGTTTTCGAAAGGGCCAGTAGTTAGGGCTTGTTGGTGCGCTCTTGGAGATGAATATTGGGTCTGCCCCTGTGCCAACAATCTCACTTTCAAAATTAAAAGAGGATGAGGTTTTGTCTACCTCTTCGGTGACTGCTTCTTTCCTTGCTTCTAGTAGTTTCTTTTGGGGCTCTTCTTTCTGCTTTCCTTTGTCCACAACATTCTTTGCAGCAGAATCCTTTACAACAAAATCCTTTTTGGGATGACTTGAAGAGGGTATGTTACTCTGAGCTTCTTTGGTGGGGTTTCCTTTTGGAGGATTTCCCTTTGTGGGGTTTGAAGGTATTTTTTGATTTTGAAGATTATATTATCTTTGGAATTGCATGATAGCATTTTGCAGTCATGTTTGGTAACCTTTCCTCCTCCTCTTGCATGAAGATATCACTTGCATCGATGAACTGGTCATGTTCTTCTTTAGTCAAAAACACCTTTGTTTCTTTATCATCACAACAATTCATGTTGTCTTTAAAATATCCATCATAATTCTCATTTACATAATTATTTTGAAAAGAAGGCCTTATTTGTTGGTCTGTCTGATTCCCTTGATTTCCTTGATTCCCCTTATTTCCTTGATTTCCCTGATTTCTCAGATTTATTTGTCTAATTTGTGGGATTGTTAGTCTCCTTGGATTTCTAGGTGGATCATTAGCATGTTTTCTAGGGTTAGGCTTATTATCTAAGGCCATTCTCTCCATCATTCTCTCCATGGTTCTCATAATTGTTTCAAACCTTTCTTCTAATGTTTGTGAGGTTGAGGGTTGTGCCTTATCTTGAGCTTTGTTCATGTCCCTCTCAGAGTTAGATTTGATCTTTCCTGAGGCCATTAGATTTACCTCAACTTCTATGAAATCAGTCATCATATCATCTAATGAAGAAGATCTTCATTCTCTCAATAAAAAAGCAAAATCACTCTCAAAGGAATCAACATGTATGAGTTGAGCAGCTT
>ML783151.1:354702-388718 GCA_009831015.1 Picea engelmannii | reverse complement strand
TCAAATTATAGACTTTTAGAAATCTGCCTGAAAACTCCTGCACTATTTCATCGGGTGCTCTCCTCATGTTGTCATACTAAGTTAACAACTGAAGGGGATTTTTATTGTCGCCCCATTTTGCAAGGAAGTTGGTTTCAAAGGCCTCAAAATCTATGATACTAGCTGCTGGAAGGGCTCTGAACCACTTCCTCACTTCTACTGCAAGAATTTGTGCAAACAATCTCATATTTACATCTTCAAAATCTACTTCTTCCAAGTCTGAAAAAGCATTGAACCAGTCTAGATGTTTCTGGGCTGACACACTACCTTCAGCATCATATAGTTTGATCCTCAAATTATAATCTCGAGGTAAATCATGTAGCTGAGTAGGCGGTACAAGAGGGGAAAATATAGCTTCCATGGTTGTTGTGAGGGGTCGAAGTGGTTGTTGGTTCTAAGCATGAATCACTATAGGTTTTGCAGATGCAGCTAAAATTAAATCTTGGAATCTCTTTTCGTCAAAGATGACCTCACTCAAACAAGATCCAGATTTAGTTATGAACAACGTTTGCTCGAATTTCACATCAAACTCTAGATCTTCAATGCTTTTCACTACGTCTGTGGGTATGGATAGATATCGATCTAAACGCAACACAGGGGTTAATTGATTTTATTTTATTTTATGTACAATCTTTTCAGGATCAGACACAAAGATTGCAACTTTTGGCTCTGGGTTTCTCCTGGTGCAAATTCTCTTGGGAGATTTTGGCCCTTGACCAAGTTTTGAGGATCCTTGATCATTTTTTACCTATTTTTGGGACTTCGATAGGTTGTCAAAGGCAGAGCGCAAGACGAAGCAGAGATCGCGGGATCTCGACCCCTCTTTAGGGATTTTTGGGTTTTGGGGCTTATGTAATGGCCATGGGGATGTCGGCCCATGGGTTTACCCATTCTTAGGCCTATTTTATAATGTATAAATAGAAAGCTAGGCGATGTAGGAAATAGTTCGATCTATGTGATCGAAGAATTGTAATTTGTCCTAAGTGCAAGTAATAGTTGGAAGTGCTTCGTGCACACTGTGTGAGACTTGTAGAGCTAAGTGCAAGTGATTGTAAGAGATTGTGGAAGGATTTGTACTATAACTAAAGGAAGGAGGATCTAGCGAAGTGTGCACAGATCTCCTGTCCTCTTCAAAGTTTATCTTGAGACTTTGTGCATGTAATAAGATTGAAAGAATCTAATAAAGAAGAAGAAGAGTTGGTGGACGTAGCCCCTGGGTGGGGGTGAACCACGTATATCTTGTGTTATGGTTGCTTTGTGCATGTATTGATGTGTTTATGTGTTTACTTGTTTAGATGCTTTGATATAGATATATAGATATGTTGATTCTATGTCCTTAATAATATGGATGAATGCTAGATATGACCTATGTGGATGTGCTTAGTGCTTGAACATACTAGATTTGGTTGAGTATTGTGATGCTCTGTACTTAGGGTTTTGTCTGCGAAGTAAATATTGGATTAATAATGATGAAATTAATTGCTAAGTGCTTTGATAATGTGTTTTAATCACATATATATGTCCCAGCTAAAGCTGCATACATATGAGTTCTGCAACCACCCCTGATTCTACCTCGGGTGAGACTTCATCTGCTTCGCAAGTGTTGTCGTAAGGGCCAGTAGTTAGGGTTTTGTTGGTGCGCTCTTGAGCGTTGAACCCTGGGTCTTCCCCTGTGCCAACAAATGGTTCTGTTGACAGAACCTGAAACTATTATTGTTGGGAACTGAGGAAGAAGAATCTTTGTGCAAAGATCTAACATGAAACTGTGATTGTTGGGAACTGGGGAAAAGAAAGAAAGATCTGTGCATAGATTTGTTGCTTGACTTATGAAGATTTGTGCTAAGGAAGGAGGTAGATCTGAAGAAAAAAGGTAATATATGAACGCTTTGTGCTCTAATAGAGGTAAGAATAGTGAAAATTTTTAGATATGGAATCTTTGTGCTCTTCCGAAAGTAAGATAAGTGGAAATTTTTGTTTCAAGAATATGGATCTAGGTATGTTTGATAAAAAAATTCCTAGCCTGAAAACTAGGGCGTCGTTAGAAGAAAGAATATTTGATATGAGTAGATCTAATAAGAATAGTAAAAGATATGTTATTCCTATGCATAGAAAGAATGTTTGGACTAATATATGGATGCAAGACCCTAGAAATAATTTTTTGCAAGTTAGCTACTATTATCCTAGTGCGCAGTATAGGAAAGGTTGGGGATCATTTAAGAGAGGGAGACTAATAACTCTTTGTTATAGTTGCAAAAGATCAGGACATATTGCTAAGGAATGCCCTGGTAGAAGACCTAGTTGTCTTTGTTTTAAAGCTACGGATCACGAAGTTTTGGATTTCCCTAGAATGATTGCTAAGCTTGAAAGAATGAATATGGAACAAGTAGACCCTGAGAAAGGTCAAGAAATTGAAACCGTGGCAGAACCCCAGAAGGAATTGGAGATTGTACTATTACAGATGAAAGAAACCCTGAATGACCTTAGAGATACTAATCTCTCAGAGATCTTAAAAGAGAAAGAAAAAAGTGAAGTAATAATAGGAGACTTCGACATTGACTGTATTCTGGATGAGGAAACACAGGTGAATATAATGACAGAAAGAACTTGGGAAATTTTAAGAAGACTACTATGATTCTTTCATTAGGAGGAATAGGAGTATTTAGAGGAATGATGATAACCCTATGTGAAAGACTTACCCAGATATCTATGAATGCTCATGGAACTTCGACAGAAGAAGATTTTGAGGTTGTTAAATTTATTGAGAACAATGCCCCATTTGTTATGTTACTAGGAAAACCTTGGATCGGAAAGGATCAAGACAGAAGGAAAGAAGAAGAAGTCTTAGAGAAGAAGAAGTAAGAATTGAAATATTTCATGACTAGGAGGATCACACACTTGATTGAAGAACATGAGAATAGGTCAAAGCTATTTAGAACCATGGATGTCGAAGTTGGAATAACACAGGAAGAATCACAAGAGACTGAAGCACCTGCCCCAGATAGAGAAGAAGTATTTCCCCTGAATCGTAGGAAATAATATCAACAACGCGAAGTTACTATGACAAGAGGAGATAAGAATCATAATGGAAAGAGGAATAACGAGACGAAGATCACTGGGAAAAAGGCTAGAAATCTCAATAAGAAGAGAGAAAAGATCGAAAAAATACAGAAGATTCCAGAGGGAACTTCGTAGAAGGAAAATTTGCAAAACTAGAACTTCTTCGGGATACCAGAACAGTGCTACATGGCACTTCACCATGGCAAAGTGATATAGACATTGAAAGCATTATAACCGTTAGATGGATGCCTCGAACGTGTAGAACAACAATTATGGCCAGAAGGCTCACCATCAGACCGTTGGGATCGTGTCGTAATGGACATAGCTAAATTAATGAAGGTCTCTTGTCCATTCGAAAGATATGTTACACTATTGCCTACTTATTCCATCGATTGTTGCACCGAGAACACTTTTTTGAATTGTATTAGAGAGAACTCATTGCTACCGTGCTGTGATTAATAAGATCGACACCAGTTCTATTTTTTGCGCACTCATTCATCCATCTAATATAAGCTTGTATGTCAGACGAACTCAGCGCTGCGGAGAAAATCGTTGAAGAAATTCTCATCGATCTCATGTCCGAGAAGGTAATGTCTGCAAGTATTCAAGGGTCCTCGATGAGAGGAGTGAAAGCCTCTCCGTCAACCGCTCACAGATTTAGACCATCTCGATTCGTCACAGAAAAGAGAACCAAGCACAGAGATGACCTATAAAATGCGAAGCTAATCCCTACCATATTACCCGACTACATCCCGCCTCTAGCCGGCATGGTGAGTTGTGATAGTGTGCCGAGATATTTTGAATACACCATGGTTACTGCGTACCTCCCAAAGGGGATACGCGTAGTTAGAGCGCAGCATGACAAAATCGCAACGTTGAAGTTCAACGACTTCAACCTAGGAGACCGCAAGAACCATAGTATGCTCACCCCATATAAATACTTGACCAAGATGAAGGGGAAGAAATCAAAAATAATCCCCCAGCCATGGACGATGAACCTCGCACAATCCACCTTGTTGAACATAATGAAGATCCCACACTTTAGAAGGAACCAGGAGGTTAATGCCTATGTTAAGATCCTTCTTTCATGTTACCATGGAGGCTACTTATGGCTAGAATGATGTATCACAGTCGATATGACGTTGATCCATAAGATCACCGGATTGAGCATGCAAGGACTCGACCCGCAGGACTTCTACCCAGGGAAAGCCACAGATCATGCATTAGCACAAAAGATCAAGGATACCTATGACGATGTTGAGAAGGGGACGTGAGGCTACAAGGTAGATTCCATCCATAATGGAATAGTGCGCCCAGCATGCCAATTAATTATAGGAAATCTATTAAGGAAGAACAAACCCACGTAGTTCACAGGGTTTGTCCTTGACCTCGCGGGGAATGTGTAGAAGGCCTATAGATGAACTAGGTGAAGTACCTAGTCAACCAATTGGAGTTAGACTGTCACGAAACTCAGGATCAGGGCTACGAGTTCCACTTCAGCTAGCTTCTGATCCTCATAGCATTTATTTCTTGGGATATGCCGGAAGGTGTAACCTTCCCAGAGATTGATTCGTTTGAGCCGCTCGTTGCGAAGTTCACCACTCTCTGGTACTCGAGCGATATGGGTAAACAGTGGAAGTCAAACGCAGTATTTCACACATACTATCTCCAGTTGAAGAGGGTTATCAAATATGAACCTCGCATGACTTCGAACACCCTACAGGGGTTCCGACCCCTCATGAAGTTCTGTGCAAACTAAAACTTCATCTATATTACTATGCGATCAGACAAACATAAGGAGGAGCTTCAGTCGTACTACAAGCTCAGAGAAGAGGACCTCGAGGAGATAACTAAGGACTGGTCAGCATAACTCCTTATCCCTGTTGATCCTGCAAAGATGTCTGACCCCGAACTTGACAGCTCAGAGGCCACTCACAAAGAACATGACACACCCGGACCCAGCAAAAGGAAGAAGACTACAAAATTCAAAGACTTAAGCAACGCATCAAAAAATACTGCCTCTGTATCACCTGGCTGAGGGGGTGATGATGAAGTAGAAGAGATAAATGGCAAAGAAGATGAGTAGAATCAAGGTGAAGTAACACCACCTAGAGATGAGGTTGATCCCTTGAAGAAGACGAAGGTTTCTCCCACAAAACCCTCTTCCCAAAAGAAATCCAGAGCCACTTTGACTAAGATGCAGACCGTGCTCACTGTCGATGATTTTGACTTCATCATCGCAACTGTAAATGATTTCTCGTAGGAAATCTTGGAGAAATAAGAAGCCAAGAAGGAGGATATGTACGGAAGAATCGAAGTTGAACTTCGAGGGGTACAACAAGCCCTTCAATCCAGTCGTGTAGTGTCCACTGCGCCCCTGCCGTCGAGAGAACCAGAGTTAGGAGATGAGTTAGCCCAAATCCACAGACTAGCTGATGCGACCGAAGCTCGCCTTCGTCGCACAAAGGAAGAAACAAAAAAAGCCACCCAGGCCTTGAATCAAGTCTAAGAAGTAGTCATAGAACAACGTTGAGTTGCGGAGCAAGAGAAGGTTGCTCTCCAAACAAAGTTTGAAGAGGAGAAAGCACAGATTCAGCAAGAAAAAGAATAGTTGCACGTAGAGAAACTCAAAGTAAAAGAAGCAGTCAACAGATCAGTTCACTCTATGACAGGTTTAGAGACAAAGGCAGAAGACCGCGTCAAGCATCAAGTAGATCAGCTCGCAGAAAATATCCAACAACTACAACAAATAATAGCGGACTTAGAGCTCCGCGCAGTACCCGACACTTCCCAGGAGGTGAGGGATCAAAGAGAAGAAACTTCCTGAAGCGCAGTTGAGAGAATAAAGGCCCTCACCATGGAATGTAAGAAAATAAGTGATTGTAGTGCCTAGACTTATGAGTGACTCACTGAGAATCCAGAATTGAAGGCACTGGAGTCACAGCTCCAGGAGGCGAAGCAGCAAGCAGAAATAATACAAGCGCAGTTGAAGCCCCTGACAGCTGTTGAAAGGATGAAGCGATCCCAAGAGCAGCACATTTCTCAACAATGGGTCTAGACCATTTAGAGAAGAGTTATGGAAGTGAATTAGGGGCTCCAACCTATACAGGATGAGGCTTTCCAACTGTTCTCATAGATTGAAGGCAGAGGAGAAGAACTGGAGCAAGTCGTCACTGTGGTTGAACAACGCCTAGAGGGACCTGCCAATGAAGCAGTCATCCAAGAGTTTGTTGAACAGGAGGCCATGGCACAACAACAAGTTAAAGCATCTCGAGCCAAGATTGAGGCTTTTGAGGCAGAATTACCTAGATCAGAGTGACTCGGGATGAGTCACAGGTGAGTGTTGGGGGCTTGTTGTCCCTTGACCAAATTTTGTGGATCCTTGATCATGTTTGACCTATTTTTGGGACTTCGATAGGTTGTCCAAGGTGGATCGCAAGACGAAGTGGAGATCACAGTATCTCAGCCCCTATTTAGGGATTTTTGGGTTTTTGGGATTATGTAACGGGTATGGGGATGTCGGCCCATGGGTTTACCCATGCTTAGGCCTATTTTGTAATGTATAAATAGAAAGCTAGGCGATGTAGGAAATATTACGATCTATGTGATCAAAGAGTTGTAAGTTGTACTAAGTGCAAGTAATAGTTGGAAGTGCTTCGTGCACACTGTGTGAGACTTGCAGAGCTAAGTGCAAGTGGTTGTAAGAGACTGTGGAAGGCTTTGTGCTATAACTCAAGGAAGGAGGATCTAGCAAAGTGTGTGCAGATCTCCTTTCCTCTACGAAGTTGATCTTAAGGCTCTATGCATGTAAGAACATTGAAAGAAGTTGATAAAGAAGAAGAAGAGTTGGTGGATGTAGCCCCTGGGAGGGGGTGAACCATGTATATCTTGTGTTATGGTTTCTTTGTGCATGTATTGATGTGTTTATGTGTTTACTTGTTTGGATGCTTTGATATAGATAGATAGATCTGTTTATCCTATGTGCTTAATAATATGGATGAATGATAGATCTGACCTATGTGGATGTGCTTAGTGCTTGAACATACTAGATCTGGTTGAATACTGTGATGATCTGTACTTAGGGTTTTGTCTGCGAAGTAAATAATGGATTAATACTGATGAATTGTAATTGCTAAGTGCTTTGATAAGGTGTTATAATCACAGATTTGTGTCCTAGCTAATTTTGTAGACATTTGAGTCCTGCAACCACCCTTTCTTCTACCTCGGGTGAGACTTCATTTGCTTCGCAGGTGTTGTCATAAGGGTTGGTAGTTAGGGTTTTGTTTGTGCGCTATTGAGCATTGAACCCTGGGTCTACCCCTATGCCAACAGGAGCCAGGATTTCTAGCTCACACTGCTTGGTGAAACTAGTCTCTTGGTAATGGAGTCGCCAAGGAAAAAATAATCTCATCCAATAAGGTACTTTATCCACTGTCACCCTCAAGGATAAAAATTAAAGCTTTAAGTCATTCTTCTCCCAGGGAAGATTTCATTTTTGTTCCCCGGCAACGGCACCAGAATGTTAGCACTCTGTAAATTTTGTCTGGTTGATAGACAAACAACAGAGGTAACTGTTTCAACCAACTTTAGAGATGGGTACTACCCTGCTCATCTCAAAGAGAGATCTCTCATGTCACTTGATGTTCTTTGGAAATCATTGGCTACATTTAGTTTGTTTTGGTATTTTTTATAAAGTTGTTGGCAAGGAAGGGGAGGGACACTCAGGGCTATGGAGTCAAAAATTCTAAAATTGAATGAAAACAATGACTGGCCAGTAGAATTCTCCAGAGGATAAACGCTAAATGAAGCAATGAATCTGAGTTATAAAATGTATTCAAGAAGGGTGTAAGAGGAAGGCAAAAACAAATAAATGCATAAGAGAATTACTTAAATGAATTCTAAATTAGTTGAGAAGAAATACACACAGTTTAAATTTCTTAAGTCGAGAGCATCATGAGATGAATCTTGAGCTTTTAACTATCCAATTTAAACAGAAGACAATGAAAATGGAATAAAAGAACACGGGAAATACATACAATGGGAGAAAGACAAAACTCATATCACCACCATTAGAATCTTTTCATAGAGACTTCAAAATCTTCTGCATGTGTATTCAATTAAGCTCCAGAAAAATTACGACTGAGTTCAGAAACAACTAAAAGGTGCCCTTGCACTTCTGCCAACATTAATCCATTCAGAACTTCTAGTATTTATACAATTTGAGTTTCTTTAGACTAGAAACCGATTACAATAGTTGAACTGAAACGTTTCAGCTTCTAAAACTGACTATAATAATTTCAACTAATAGTCTCGGTATACGAACTGATTTACAATGATTAAGCAAAAATGCTTCGCAAACTAAAAGTTTTTTTTTTACTACTCAGCTTTTGTCTTCACCATTTGTCCCACTTGGTTCTCTGTTGCACACGCAATCCTGGTGACACTTGGAGGCTATTTGTTGGTTCCTAGAAAGTTGCATTTTGTCCTGCCTAGTCGCACTATCTCTTTGTCCACTACAAGTCAGAAGGGATCTCGTAATCCATCTTTTCTTTGATAAGAATATCCAAGTCAATGAAAGAGGCATAATTCATGGCTAGAAGATTGATCTTCACTATCTTGAATTGATTTAGGATCTCAAAATCCATGGTTAAATATTCCACCAGGTTTGTCCCCTTCAAGTTTTCCTCCAGAATTTCAAACTTGGAGTGATCCATTCTGCATTGGGCGAGGTGAGAGTTGTACTCCTCGTGATCATACAATTTCCCTTTGCCATCCCAAAATGAAGGGAGGCCTTTGAATAATAACTCTTCAAACAGATCTTTGAATTCCTGTATGCTCTACTCCATCTACATCGCCTTGGTTTGGATTGATTTAAGCAAATTATGCTTGGCAATGACCGTCCTGGCCCAAATGATCAATGTGGTCCTATCTTAGACCCCAATGGTCTGAAGTTCAGTAGTGGGAATGGAATTTAGCATATTTATAGCATTATGGGCCCACACTGAGGGTTGCTTGGCCAGCGTTTCACTCACAACAATACATCTGCTTCTGGCTGTAATGGTCATGTTGTCTTTGTCATCGATGAAATTCAAGTATACCCTGAACTTAGCAACCTCAGCAGTGATAGAGTCCCAAATGACGTGTTTGTCCCACTGCAATAGTCTTTTGCCTTTCAACCTTGTCTTCAACTTGTCTACTCTTTCCTGTAAAGCTTGATTTTCTTTCTGAAACTGGGCCATCTTCTCATCCTTTATTCTTATTTATTGTTGCACTTTTCCATGCCTCCCTTAAGGCTCTTAATTTCTTATGTCTTCAGGATAACTTGGGACATAGCCTGAACCAATCCATCAGTTCTTTGCTTTGTTTCTATGGTATAGGGCGTAACAACAACCATGTATGATGCTCATGTCTATTCTTGTGACCAATTCACCTTTTCCTTCTCCAGTTGCAACACTTTGGCTTTGCAATTCAATGCTTCTTCTCGAAATGTCTCTTTCTCTTTCTCTAGAGCATCAATATCTATTGCTTGTGGATGATCTATAACAAACATATTTATCCTTTTATTCATGCTTTGAATAATTTTGTCTTTCTCCTCTAAAGAAGCTTTTACCCCCTGAGGACCTTTAGAGTCTAATCTCTTGACTTGAGTCTTCCAAGCTCTGTTGGATGCTTTCTCTTGTATCATTTGTCCCTCCAGCTTAAGTGCATGAGTTTCCAATATTGAAACCTTTAAGCTCGGACCCAGGTAATCCAAATACAACATGTCACTGGTGTTTCTATAGAATTTCACCTTATCTGGGGCACTGATGTTTTCATAATGCAACTTGACCTTAGACACTTTATCATCATCTGCAATTTCTATGTTGAGTGCCTTCTTCTCTATATCTCTGACTGGGAACAGAGAAGACCTATGTTGAGAAATATTTTCCACCTCAGGTATCAATTCCCTTATTTCACTCATGGCCAAGCTTCCTTTCAAGACATATTTCTTTACCAAATCTTCTTTAGATTGGTAGATTGCTCCAGGTTCTTTATCAAAAATATGTTTTTTGATGTTGAAATCTCTTGAGATGCTTTCACTTTGGGGCATGATTCTTTTACCATATTTTTCCTTGTTGGGGCCACTCTCCACCATATCCATACTTACTTGCTCCTTAGGTTCTCCTTATTCTAGATCTACAATCTGTGGGGATTGTTTGATCTTTATCTTCTTGGGAGCATTTTGCTAAATTCTGCTGTCTAGGGCCTCTGAACTGCTTCTCTTGGTGTAGACAGTTAATTTGGGAACTTGGAATGTCAGCTTCTAAGGGGTCTGTTGTGTCTGGGTATGCTATAGGGTTAGTCCCACCTGTTCTGTTTGAGAAGGATGCAAGATGACTTCCATATCAGCACAAGTTTCAAAATTAGCCAATTTGTCAAAACCTTCCACATACTCATGTTCATAAGGGCCTTGTTTTCTCATCAATATTCTTTTAGATATGACCTGATGTGGATCATATATTCTCCCTTGTAGATGTGCAAATCCAAACTCCTTGAGTTTGGCCTAGATCTGTGGTAAGAAATCTCTAGTCTTCACAACAAATGGTCCTATGATGAAAGGAAATTTCAGGTCGGAGACCTTGTGCATTTTCAAGAAATGTTTTGTCTCTGAGATGATTCTTTGCCTAATGAATTCAAGGGAAAAGAATCTAGGTGTCAGAAATATAGGGAGAAGATAAGGTGCATCTTGACAACCATATACCCAAATTACTATAGAATGGATGAACAACACCCAATATCCTACTCTGTTATCTTAATTGGTTGTAAGTAACTTCTCATGTCCTCCAACAGTCTTGGCAGGATGGTGTTGAAGATCAAGCTGTAAACTCTGGACATGATCTTATTTATGAAAATGAACATTGTGATTATTTTTCATTCGGTGGATATGAATGCTGCTTTAGGGAACTCCTTCTTGTTTGCCTCTAGGAACATTTTCAGCAAGTATGTATAATACTTGAAGTGCCTTAGTGATTTGAAGTTCACCAGTTGTTTGTGTATATTATCAACTATGAATTTATCAAAATTGATACTGACTGACTGACTGACTGGACTCTGACTGAAAAACGTTTAACATAAAACCTAACATAACCTCAACTACATATTTGTCATTATCTAGACCTAAAATCTGACTAAGTATGGAACATACCCACTAGATCTCGATAACCATGGAATTTGCATTCATTGGCAGAGACAGACTCTCAGAATACTACTCAAGTTTGACAATTGTCTGCAAGAATAGGTTTTTTATCTCGAGGGGACATTACCTATAAACTATGATTAGTTTTTCTTCATCGAAGGGATTAGACGTTGTGGAAGGGGACTTTGGTATGTCGAGGGCATACCGAACGGATAGGCAATCTATTCTACACAGGACTTCCGAACCTAACCTATTTAAAACAACCTTCTCTTCCTGTGATTATTGTTCAACGCACCAACCTAGGAATTCTAGGAACAAGTATGCGACTTTGACGGTGTAAGGGACTATGGAGGCTTGAACCGCTTCGAGAAAGGGTAATTTTCTCCCTAAATGATCTGACAAATTGTCTTTGGACACATAGATGGGTGAGATGGTTATTTCAGTGTCAAACACATCAGAATCCCTATCAATTAGGGCTTCTTCGCTCAACGAGGGGTCTTTCTTTGTTATGGACAAAATGACAGGATCCATGGTAATGATGAAAAATACCTGCGAATGAGCAGAAGAAGCGTGAAATTTGGCGCACTGTTGAGTTTGGGATCGACTGGAGCGGTCACGCCACTTTTAGCTTTCGAATTATTTGAAAAAGTATAAAATAATGGCAAAGGTCCTCCTTTATATACGCGTCTCGACATCGGGGACGAGGGAAAGCGGTTTGGAGTAGACCGCTTTTTGCCCCAATATGCATCTGGTGGCTCCACGTGGAATTGAGGTGAAACCACGATATTTCCATCAGCCCGCTTTCAAACAATTAAACCTCGCGCTATTTCTCCGCCCGATAAGGCTACTGACCGTTGATTTGGGGTGCCTGAGATCTGTGGTCCATCATGTCCCGTCAGCCCGTGCTTCCGCTAATTTTATCCCTTTTCCTCTAGGTGTGACCTCTTCCTCCAACTTATAGTGTCTCTACACTAGTTTAGTCCCGAGACTTGGATTCCATCAAAAATTTGTTATGGTGATAACAAACTACACACATGACTATCCACACCTAG
The DNA here is from genome assembly GCA_009831015.1 of Picea engelmannii. Taxonomy (NCBI): domain Eukaryota; kingdom Viridiplantae; phylum Streptophyta; class Pinopsida; order Pinales; family Pinaceae; genus Picea; species Picea engelmannii. Next base: position 376,394 of record ML783151.1, on the reverse strand, counting down.
CTATATATATCATGGCGCGAGTAAACTTATGACTAAATATTTTATCCATCCACAATATTCTTAAGGCGCAAGGAGACAACAGTTTACAATACCATTAAGGGAGAGCATATAACATTTAAGGACACTAAATGTAACATTAAAGAAGAGTTTATAACATTAAAGACTTTGAACATAAAATCAATGAATTTAGCATAAAGGAGAGCATATAGCATTAAAGACTCTAAATATAGCATCAATGAATTTAGCATAAAAAGAGTTGATAGCATTAAAGAACTCTTAATGTAAATGTTAAATGGAAATTACTCCATAATCATAATTCATGTAATTCAACCTTTTTATTAAGTAACTGGAACTGCGTTGACCTGGAGGACGTCGGCCCATGCAGAGATAAAAATGGGATACGCAGAGGTATCAGTCAAAATGTTTTGGGAGAAGAGGGAGAAAAACACATGGAAATAAAGGTGAATACATGTGCTAGCCTCCCCCACAAGTTGATCACAATTTTCTCAATAAAAATGCAGAGAAATAAAGGTGAAGACATATGCTAGCCTCTCCACAGGCTGAGCATGATTTTCTCAATAAAAACATAGAGAAATAAAGGTGAAGACATGTGCTAGCCTCCCCCATAGATTGAGCACGATTTTCTTAATAAAAACGTAGAGAAATAAAGATGAAGACATGTGCTAGCCTCCCCCATAGGTTGAGCACTATTTTCTCAATAAAAGAATATTTTGAGCATACGAACTCAGATTTTGAATCCAAAAAATGCATGACGAAGCTGAGACTATGGGATACACATTGAACTTATAATTGTTTGAAATTTTATTCTTCTGGTATCAATTTTCTTTTATTATTCCAGGAGCGGGAAAATAGAGGTGACCAAAGTTTTTATCAAAAACCCTTTGTTTCCAACTCTCCTTCTCGATTTGCAGGTTGGGCCTAATATCCTAAATGGGACCCTTCCTCCTTATCTTACTTTTCAATTTGCAAGTTTTCTAGATCACTCCTCCTTATATTCCTTCCTGATTTCCAAGTTGGGCTTGAACTCTTGATTGTGCCCCTTCCTCATTATCTTCCTTCTCTATTTACAAGTAAGGTTAAATGTCTTGATTGGTACCCTTTGTCTTTTATTAGAGGTAACCCTCTAATAAAATAGGGTTACCTTCTAGGGGGAAAAACCCTAACATAACTTCTATTGTTATATATGTGACCTTATAATGAACAGTCTGTTGACAATTAAATTCACAATGAGGTTTGGCCCGCAAAGTGTTGTTAAAGCCTATTATTATAAAAGATAAATAATACTAGTAGGTGGGACCCCCTCATGCATTGGATATCAAGCCTGACGTTTTCTCGATGTTATGTTACTGTTCGACACTATTTTTCATGGTTGACGATATCTTGTTTTATTGGATACTGGATCATGCATTTTTTTTTCAGGGTTCCCTTGATGTTTCAGGATCAAGTTATACCGAAATTTTTCAGGATATCATTGTTGATTGTTCTTGGATCTATGATTTATGACACCTGCACAAACACATGTTAGTGATAACAAATGGAAGAAAAGATAGAAGAACAATTTTTCCTATGCTAACATGTTATACTATATGCATTGAAAGGATTTGGCTAATCCTAGCTAACATAGGATAGCCATGCGAGTTATTAAGGTTGTATATAGTATAGTTGGTATACATTTTTGCATAATAGAAATGGTAATATACGGGTGGCGCTCTTGGAAATTAAAGGTTGTTGGTTCAAGGTAGATGATTTGTTGGGTTACTAGCGGGCACGTACTAAGAATTGAATGAACTTAAAGTAGGTAGGTGATGTGAATTTATTGCACTTCACCTTTACCCTTACCATTGGGCGCCACCATGGTCAGGCTATCTTCCAAACACTATTGTTGTGGTTATGCTCCAATTTTTCAGCAAGGAGGAACCGCTCGATCGAATCGTGTTTAAAGCATTGATTACAGGTATGTTCTTTTTTTTGGTCCTTCATGAATCTATTCTTGTTATGAAATGGATTTTGGCTCAAGTGTGTTAGTTGTGCTCTCCTTAAGTATAGTGACTGCGTAATGGTGATTTTGAATGAAACATTGATGATTCTCTTTGAAATGAGGCTAAAGTCATAACATTACTGGTTACCTTGGGGTGTTAGCAGTCACAAGAGATCTCTATTATCCTTGCTAGTTACTGGGAATATCCTTGTTGGTCTTAGTGGGCTATCTTCGCATTTTCGCTTTGCTATAATTAGTATGCGGGTTTTATGGGGTTTAATGACCAAAGTATTTGTATCACCATGAATTGTACATATGTGCAGTTGATTGATTTCACCACTAGTGGCCAGGAAGTGGGTTTTCCTATTCTTAATCGGCCTTCTATTTACCGTTGTGTGATGGTCATTTGATCGAAAGGAATAGGGGTTATACCCTCCGTGCATTAAAACTACATTTGCCACATCAAGTTGGCTATGTTCTTCCTGTGATGGCTACCAAGCAAGCCCTTAACCCTAGTATGAATTTCCATAGAGGAGACTGTTGTGCATGTCAAGTAGCTATGGGTTATTGAGGATTGAGGGCATGGTTGATTACTTTGAATATGGATTCACCCAGTTGGTCGTATGACAGTCATTTTAGTTTGGCATTTAGTTACTCCCTCCGCGATAATAATGACAAACTCTACATTGTGACCACTTTTTTGAAATAAACAGTCTCCCTCTTTATGTTAATAACTCATTATATTCAATAGGCCTCTGCCCCGATTAGATTTGATGTGTGGGTATGTGTACTTACCATAGTTGTTCGATTGTATAAGCCTGGGGTTGCACAACATATTCGATTACAATGTAACTAAATAGAAACAGATTTGTATTAAATTGAGAGCTATGGATGACGACTGTGTGTATTGTTGGTTAAGTGAAAACGTTGCATCATGGTATTTTTTTGGTTGCACACTGTTTACTATAAATGATTGGGTTTTTCACACTCAGAAATACCCACAAAGTCTTAAGCATAGTTGTTGTTGCTCGATCATTTGTTGAGATAGGTTTTTGTTGGTACCTCTTCGGTTGGATAGGTGGTCTAGTTTCACAGTCGCATAAGATTGGGCCAGCACAGTGATGGAGTTACACTTGCATGATTCTGTTATTCGATGCACGTCTTGTGTTGGAATGGTGGTTGTTGTCTGTTTTATTCAATTCAGTTTTGGCAATTTGATCTTGATTTTTGGGTGATTGCCTATATTTATTTAATGAAAGTCATTGCATTCAAAGTGACAAACCCGATGGCAGTGATACTGTGACTTCATTGTTATTTTTGGAGTATATTCATTGATTGGAGTAATGATGGGTAGTGGTTGATTTTGATGGTTTACAGATTGGAAATGGGCACTGTTAAAAAATTTCTATAAAATGAAAAAAATGTAAATGACAGGAACAGAACCCCTTGCAAATTGTGTGAGGTACATGTTTCATGTGGTGACACTGTGTTGGATATTTGGTCTGTGAACGGAGAACTAGTTAAATGCACATAAATTGTTATTTGGTCAAAGTGATTAATGGTTGATACATCTCTTTTCGCAGAATGTTTTGGGGATCGCTTAGTTAATTTCATGAACAGTAATCACCTTTATTCCCCTTCCATGATTTCATTTTCCACTAATTACAAATCCCCTCACCTTCCCATATTCATTTTTTCACTCCATGTTCTGAGATTGATTATAGTCATGAGAAATTTTTGTTAAAGTAGATGGAAGTAGCAGTGTTTTGTGTGGATCGCAACGAGGTTTTATTGTTCTCTTTACAGTTGATTGTTGTTGTCATTGAGAAGTAACCATGTTTTTTCCCTCTCATTATATCATATTTTTTCTCAATACAACCCCCTCATGTATCCCAGAACCTTTTTCCACCCCCAACTCATTGATTGACAGTAAAGAAATTTGTATGGATTGGTTTGCATGAGTCTGATACATTCTGAGCAAAAATTCATTTCGTATTTTGAAAGAGTTGTCATGTATGGTTAAATAAAAGAGCATTTCCTAATCAATCGTGCATGTAGGGATGCGCCATTCAAATAAAAGGCCAAAAATAGAGGCCTATCACTCTTCTTTCAAAAAGAAGGACTAGAGGATAATAGCATCAACAGGGGGAAATATGAATTTGGGTTTCATCATATCTATCATTTTATGACTGTTGACTTCAAGGATATTTGGACAACATGTTTATTTTGGATATATGATGATTATTGTTGAAATAATTTCAAATTCCATGAGCTTAAATTACCAAAAGTGAATGTGTTGATGGGAGATAAAAGGAGGTGTATTTTGCTTAACTAATCATTATGTTATGATTGTTATGATTATTATGAACTAAATGGAGCTACAAGGGGTCCCACCTACTATTTATTATTTAATTATGACCCTTATTATGGTTATTACTTTTCCCCCTAACTAAAGTTAGTTTAGTCTTTAATTAACTTAACTAATGAGTTGGTTCAACTACTTCAACCAATTCTGATTTGTTAAAAGCAAAAGGAAAGGGAGGAATGGGAGGGATAGAAGCAGAAGCATGCTAAGGTTCGCTCTTTGAGTTTATGTTGAGATAGTTCAGTTTTCATTCATTCATATATTCATCATAGCCTAATTCTCTTTTGTGATATCAGGGTCTTATTGTAGACAACAATATTCAGGGTTGAATCAAATCATTCAGACACTTGTTTTGCAGAGGTGTTGATCTATCTTTGATAGTCTATGTAGACTTGTCTGTTTGTGAATTGATTTTCATGACTAATGAAGGTTATTGCGTAGAGTCGAGTGAGAAACAATCTGTGGCAAGTTGATCCAGTTTTTAGAGTTCAATTTTGGTTTTCTATCAGAGGTCCTTTTGTATGTTCCATCAGGAATGTCTAAGTTTGCCTTTGGTCCAAGATTTTTGTATGAGATTTTGTAAAGAAAATGACTCTTTGGTGAATTGGAATGAAATAAAGGATTGTTTTATGTCTCAACTGTCTTGATTATCATCTTGGTGTGTTTACTTCTATTCTTACATTTATTTCAGCAACTGTTATGTTCAAAAAATTACATAAAAGTGAATTTCCAACAAGATTTTTGTTGATAAAAGACTAGCCTAAGCACTCGTAATTAATACTTGTGAGTTATGATGTTATTTTTGTTGGCTATAAACATAGGGTGATATTCACATCTACTTTGCTTTAGCCAAGTAAAGTTTGAAAATTCTTAAGTAAGATCAATTCATATCTTTTCCTCAACATGGTCTTGATTTACAATGAAATTACAATATACATTTACAAGACAATTTTTCCTTCGGGGGCCTGCTTTCCCCCGGACCCCCCAGCCGGGGGGATAGCCCCCCATACCCCGCAGGGGGGGTAACCCCCCCTGCACTCCCCCACGTGGATGAGTGTACATTCTTCTGGGGTGTAAAGTCTTCATGGGGTATAAACACAGCTGAAAAAAAAGACTTTTGAATCGGGAAGATAATCAGACTCCACAACCAATAATACCCCACTTGGAGACTGATCTCAACAACTCCATCTATGTTGTATCTACTAGACTATGAACCTTCTTGGACCTGGAAAATTTCTCATCTTCACCTTCATGCTTGAAGACCAACTGAAACTGAGAAAGAACTTGGTTTCTCCCTGGTTACTCCCTTTGTTAACATGTCTGCGGATTCTAGCTAGTGTGTATCTTTTCCAACTTCAAATGTCCATCTTCCAAGACGGATCGTATGAAATTGTACCTCAGTTGTATATTCTTAGTATTCGAATGGAAGGATGATTTATTTGCAATATGAATGACACTCTCACTCTCACAGTACAACCTATTATTCTCCTGCTTCTTTCCCAATTCCTCCATAAACCTTTATAACCAAATCATTTCTTTACTAGCCTCTGTAGCAGCAACATACTTTGCTTATGTTGTTGAAAGTGAAACAACCTTTTGTAGTTTCGAAATCCAACTTATTGTTGTTCCACCTATAGTAAAAACATACCCTTTGGTGTTCCTCCTACTATCTTTATCACCTGCCATATCTGAATCAACATATCCTTGTAGAAAAGTGTCTAATCCTCCAAAACATAATGCATGAGTAGCAATACCTCTCAAATACCTCAGAATCCACTTTATTTCCTCCCAATGTTCTTTACATGGATTGTCTATATACCTGCTCACAACTCCCACTGCATGTGCAATATATGGTCTTGTTCAAACCATCGCATACATCACACTGCCAATTGTTGATGAATAAGGGACCATGGACATGTATTCTATCTCCTCCTATGTCTTGGGACACATTTCCTTAGTTAATTTGAAATGGCTGGCCAAAGGTGTACCAACTGGTTTTGCATTCTTCATTCTAAACCTCTCTAACACCTTATCTATGTACTCACCTTACGACAATGTCAATTTGTGATTTTTCTTGCCTCTTGTTATTCTCATAACAAGGATTTTATTTGCATCATCTAAATCCTTCATCGCAAATGAATTAGATAATTTCTTCTTGAGCACATGTGTATCCTGCATATTAGACCCTCCAATAAGCATGTCATCTACATACAATAGCAAGATAATATAGCTTCCATTTTCTGTCTTTTTAAAATAAACACAGTGATCAGAATGACATCTACTATAACCTTGTTCTGTCATAAACCTGTCAAACTTCAAATACCACTGCCTTGGATCTTGCTTTAGACCATAAAATCTCTTCTTCAACCTGCATACCAAATTTTCCTTCCCTCTCACCTCATACCCCTGTGGCTACTGCATATAAATCTCTTCCTCCAAATCCCCATGGAGAAAAGTTGGTTTTACATCTAATTGTTCAAGATGAAAATCTTCTACTGCCACAAGACTTAAAATAGTCCTAATTGAAGTCATTTTAACAACAGGATAAAATATTTCATCAAAATCTATACCTTTCTTTTATGCAAACCCCTTTACAACAAGTCTAGCCTTGTACCTTTTTTTCCTCCATCTTCTTCCTTCAACTTATAAACCCATTTTTTCTGCAATGCTCTTTTTCCTATAGGAAACTGAACCAAGTCCCAAGTATGGTTATTTAACAAGTAATATATTTCCTCTTTAATGCCTTGCTCCCACTTCTTTTTGGTGTCTGCCTGCATTGCCTCTTCATAACATTCTGGTTCACCAGAATTAGTCAACAATAAATAATACAATGAAGGAGAGTGTCGTTCAGGGGATCTACTTAACCTGGTAGATATTCTAACAACACTTGCAAGAGTTTGAGGTACTTGTTTCTCCTGTTGTTGTACATTTTGATTTTATGGTTGCTTTGGAACTTATTTTCTAGTGATCTCATCAAGCACTGTGTATTCTGGTTTTTATTTTTCCTGTTTCTTTCCCTGCAACTGATCTTTGTACATGACCTTCTCATTGAATATGACATCTCTACTCCTAATGATTTTGTTATTTTCATAATCCCATAAGTGATAACCAAAATCATTAACACGATATCCAATAAAGGTACACTTCTTGGATTTTTCCTAGATCTTTGTTCTATTTTCTTTATCAATATGGACAAATGCTTCACAACCGAAAGTCTTCAAAAAAGAATAGTTTATCTTTTTACCTGTCCATGCCTCCTCTGTAATTATACCATCCAAAGAGCTTGAAGGTACTCTGTTTATTAATTAAACATCAGTATCTACAACATCTGCCTAGAATTGTAAGGGAAAACTAGCATGCAATCTCATACTCCTTGCACGCTCCATGATTATCATGTTCATCCTTTCTGACACACTATTTTCTTGTGGTGTTCTTGGAACTGTCTTCTATCTACGAATCCCATGGTTTGAACAATAATCATCAAACTCCTTGCTGCAATATTCACCTCCATTATTTGATCTAAGACACTTCAACCTTTTTCCTATCTCATTCTCAACCAAAGCTTTCCATTTCTTAAAAGTATCAAACACATTAGATTTTTTTCGAATGCAATAAACCCAAGTTTTTCTAGTTGCATCATCAATAAAAGTAAATAATAATGAGAGCCACAAAGAGATGATACATGAGATGGTCCCCATACATTTGTATGCACAAGCTCTAACCTTTCACTCTTATTTTCTTTTTCGACTCTGAGAAATCTGACTATCTTTTGTTTTCCATAAACACAATGCTCACAGAAGTCCAAATCAATTTGTTTAAGATCTGGCAACAAATTTATTTTGTGAAGTATCTACATCCCCTTCTCACTCATGTGTCCAAGCCTATGATGCCATAGTGTTGTATCCACTCATGTAGAATCTAAAGAGATAGAAGATTCTTTATTACCAGTACATAAATACAATGTACCTACCTTCTCTCCATTTTCTATCACCAGTGATCCTTTAGTCACCTTCCACACCTTATCTGTAAATATGGATATACAACCTTCACTTTGCAACTGTCCTGTTGAAATTAGATTTTTCCTTAGATCTAGAACATGTCTTAACTCTTTCAACAACCACTAGTTTCCATTGCTTTGCTTTATTTTTATCTTTACCATTCCAACAATTTTGCATGGTGCATCATCACCCAAATGAACCTGTCCAAAATCACCTTGAACATAAGCTAGAAAATGTTTCCTATGGGGTGTGGCATGAGATGAAGCCCCTGAATATACCACCCAAGACTCAGAAATATTATCTACAAAAGAATCAAATCATCTTGTAACACATCACCTGTTACATTTTCTTCCTGATTTTTCTCCTGTTGTCCATCTCTTTGTTTCTTTGGAGTTCTGCAGGCTTTCTTCAGATGTCCTTTCTTCCCACAATTCCATCACTCTATATTTCCAAGTCTGGATTTGGATCTACCCTTCATATAATTCCCGCAGTTCCTTGAGCCCTTTCCTCTATCCTTTTGTCTTCCCCTATTCTCCATGTTCAACACATTACCTGATGTCTCGCCTGTGCTTTTTCGCCGCATTAACTCACTAGGGATAACACCAACAAAATCATCAAATTTTAAAGTATTTGAACTAGAGACAGATTTACTTACAGCCATGACCAAACCGTTCCATCTTTCTAGCAATGAGCACAAGATTAGAAGATCCCCGACCTCATCATCAAAGTCCACTTTTACAGAACTTAGTTTATTAGTAACCATATTAAATTCATTGAAATGATCTGCAACAGACCCACCTTCTGAAATATTCATATTAAATAATATATTCATTAGAAATACCTTATTGGATGCCTAGGGTTTTTCATACAAATTAGCCAATGTGTCCATCAAATCCTTCGTTGTATTTTCTTTCGAAATATTGAAAGCCACCGGCACTGTCAGGCTCAGTCATATCATTCCTAGAGCCTTTCTGTCAAGAATCTCTCATTCTTCATCCTTCATAGTCATCGGATTCTTTTATATTCTACCCAATGGTAGGAATAGATCCTTCTGATATAAATAATCTTCCATCTTCATCTTCCATAACTGGTAGTTTTGGTCGTTAAATTTCTCGACCCTAAATTTTCCATCTTCCGCCATTGCTCCCACTCAAACTAGGAACCCTCTTTTCCTGCGAGTTACCTTTTTCTATGATACCAGTTGTTGGAAAAACAGGATCATGGAGAAATAAAATAAAACAAATGCAGAAATAAACCATAGAAGATACACAATACAATAGAGACATAGATATACATGGTTCACCCAGTGTGGGCTACGTCCAACAAAGAAAGTTCCAGGTCCTTCCTTTATTATTATCCAACAAATGAAGGGATACAACCTACAACAAACCCATTGTAACTTCCTATTCTTTATCTCATCGTCTCCTCTCTCAGAATATAATATTTTCTATGATACATAGCCGCAGTACATTTCCCTCATAAAAGAGGGTTTCCTTCTAGGGAAAAAAACCCTAACATAACTTCTACCGTTAGATTTGTGACCTTATAATGAACAGTCCAGATTTACAATGAAATTACAATATACATTTACAAGGCAATTTTTCCTTTGAGGGATTCTCCCTCAAACCCCCATCAGGAAACGCTATCCCCCGAACCCCCGCCGGGGGCCCGCTTTCCCCTGTACCCCCCAACCGGGGGGATAGCCACACCAGACCCCATAAGGGGGGTAACCCCACTTTCACTTCCCTACGTTGATGATTGTACATTATTTTGGGGTGTAAAGTCTTCATGGGGTATAAACACGGCTAAAAACAAAGACCTATGAATCAGGAAGATAATCAGGCTCCACAACCAACAATAAGAGGACTAGATCCTTCAAGGGAAATGGAGTCAAAGTGGATGGCTTCTTCTAAGTTTGCAAATCAATTTATGATAATGCACAAAAGTCTAAGAGGGAAAATTCATAGGACAAGTAGTAACTTAAGTCCCCTTATGCATTAACAAGAGACAAGATGCTAGGGTGTAGGAAATTCTAGGCCCTAGCGTCTTGATCTCCTTAGGATTTTTATGGAGTAAAACTTATGCAAAGATAACTAAGTCAAAACCCTTAGAGTGCTAGCAATTTAGGGCTCTAGGGTTTTACTAGATCAATTCAATAAAAAGCTTGGCAAATAGAAAGTAAGAAAGTAGCAATTTAAGTTTCTTACTTCAAGCATTAAGTAGACCATGCAATTTCATAATCTTGTATGAGAAAATAAAACCATACAACAAACCATTCAATAGATGAAACAAATGCATATTTTACTTACTTGCACCAAGAATAATCATGAGAATACCATGCAATATCACCATACAAACTTTCAAGGTTGATCCAAGTTGCAAAACAAATAGCCTTATAGAAGAGTGTGCCTCACAATTTCAACCAATAACCCTCACTAAGGCACAAATTTCAGACCTCTTGTCTTATATGACAAGTTGTGATGTCTAAAATGAGAGTACTTTATGTTTATTTATACAAAACCTTTGACCTTTAATTAATTTTAGGTCAAAATAAGGCTGACGTCGCCAATTTACAATAAAATTCAAATTTGACATAATTAAAATTAATTTTCATTTAAAGACACCTCCAAGGGTAATGTCATGCCCTTCTAGAGTGACGTTGAGGCCCATAGGTGGAACATTGAGCTAGAAATGTGGGGCACTTGGCCTCCAGAAGCCCCAGATGATGCCCACACGTGCCATTGGGCTCATAAATTCCTCCAAAATGAAAACCCTATCTCTAGATGACGTCTAGGGTTATGATGGTGATGTCCAGGGTCCTCAAGAGATAGCGTCCATGTGGAAGAGAAAGGTCTCGTTGGGTCTAGGTATACTAGGGTGACTCCAAAGGAATTATTTTTCTCGGTGCAAGTATTCAATTTCTTCTTACCCCTAGTTGGGGTTGCAACATCCATTTGTGGGATTTAATCCCCCATGAAGGTCCAAGCTAATCATTCCCTCATGTGTCCTTATCCACCGGGAAAGGTCCTGCAACAACAACAATTATGCCCTCTAGGGGTCCATAAGTCATAGGGATCATAGCATGTAAATCACATCCAATAATTAAATTACCCAAACATGTGCATCAAACCCCCCTTAACCCAGACAAATTCTCAAAGACGTTATGCAATTTGACAAGTTAGGCTTGGAGAAGGTCTCAGGGTGTCCTATTGGGATAACATTTCTTAATTTTGGGGTGTTTCCTAAGTGGGATCTAATCCAGTTCATGTAAGTGTATGAGGTGGCATGGGGTAAGTGTTTGGGCATGGGGTGCATGTAATAATAGAGAAATGTAAAGTCTTACCTGTGGGTGCCTTTGTAGAGGGCGAGATACACCTTGTCATAAATGCAATTGTTCCTATCCCATTCATTTCCTTTTGTTCTTAGCTTTATATTTTTTGATCTTTTTCTCTTGTGCTTCAAGGGAATAGTTGAAGTCCACTATCCTAGCTTGATGACTAGAGGTGATAGTGTTAACCACAAACATTTCATGGAGATGAGAAGGATATCTCGTGATGAGACCCCCTTTTTTTGGCTATTCTACCAAGAGCCACTACCCTGGCTTGGTGATCCGATAGTTGGTAGTGTCATAACACTACATCCCCATGGTCATAATAGGTCACCTCGTGATGAGACCCCCTATCCATCAACTAATACCTTGAGTGTTTATTTTATTTAATGGGTCCCCTTTTCTTACTAAGAATATTTTCACTACTTTCTCGAGGATCCCTGGGTGAAGAATCTTGAAGGTTTCAAATTTGGCTTTTAACTCTTGCCATCTACTTTTACCCTCTGGGCCTTTAGCCCTTTTTCCCATGAGGTAAGGTACAACCCTTCCTAGTGTATCCAATCCCAATGCGCAAACAAGGATAGGGTAGATGAAAGGAATAAATATGGAAAATGGTAAGTATGGAGGGAACAGACGATGACTTTTCACAGACCCAGCCAGTAGCAACCCATCCTAAAGGGAAATCAACTTACTAGGGCACCATGTTACCCTTCCAGGTATGAATGAGGAAAAGAGCACAATTTCCAATAAAATGTCATGAAATGAAGAATGATTCAATACAACATATTCAATTGCTTCAAAAATCAGAGTGATACATACAATGATACCCAGACTCATTACCTCATGGAGCAAGACTCGCCTCTACTTCAGGACCAGGATGGTGGGATGGATGTTGTTGTTGGTGATAAGTGGACTGCACTGAAGAGAAGAGGGTCCCTCTGAGACCATGCTCAAGTCAATTGGCTCTTGGTACTCCATTTCTAGGACCTATGGGCCTCAATACCTGATCTCCTTAGTTATCCCTAGGCTAGGGGATAACATCTGGCTCCAACTCGGGGATATGTGCTCACCATAGAGTGCATGAGAACCTCAACATCTCTGGTATGACCTGTGCCTTCTAGATATCAACCAAATATATTAGTAATCCCTAGGGTGGTGATATCACCCCTTATTCATATATGATAAAATAGACCAGGAAGAACATCTCTAGTCTAGCATATGATCATGAGCATGCATTTCTTGATACATAATGAATCAAGAAAATATGAAAATGCAACTACAACTATGCTAATATGACATGCAAATGGTATGTACAATGGATGAAAATTCCTACCTAATCTAACTTACTTGTACTTACCTGTGAATTCAAGTCTTTGCCCCATGGTGGGGTTTGAGGATGCGTCCATTAACTGGTAATGGACATTTACTCCCTTTGAGCATAGATAAATAGTAGGCATCATTGACTGACTTCATTCTGATTCTGAAGGATCCAAGCCAAAACTTTGTGCATCCCTTAATGTTGTTAGGCTCCCCCATCTTTGTATCCCACTCTAAAACTAAATATCCTTGCTTGTAGTCCCCTCCTTCAGAATCAACTATTTCTTGTATTCTGGTGTATTGTGTTGAGGGAGGGGGTGGGGTTCTATAGTAAGTACATATTCTTAGTTTGGCTTAGTTAAAAAAAATTCATCATCCCCCTTCCATTTGAGGAAGCCAACTCCTTTCCGTCCAAACCTTATCAAATCGTCAATTTCATCCTCTTGTGTAGAATAATAGTCATCCCAGTCTTTAGAGAGGTTAGAGGCATTGTCAGGATAATCACCCCAACTTGTATCTCTCTCCTGCTCCATAATGATGGGGTGGGATTCTACCAAAACACTATCCCTTATGTATGTTTCGTGCAAATGTAATGTCTCTTCATTAACTTCTGTAATGTTGTCCTTGCGAATGCTAGAAGGATTCTAGTCACCCTTTCCCTTATTCCATTTTATCTCATTAATATTGTCTTCTTCTACCAAGGGAAGATAAATCCAATATTGAAATAAGTAGGGATATACACATTTGTAGTTATTATTTCCATGATTACACCTTTCAATGTGTTCCATCCTCTTTGTCTTGTTATGCAAAGTGATACAATCTTGGCCCCTGATGGGGATAGTTTCCAGGACAATTCCATCTACAGACTTCTGCCTAAAGTAGGAGCCCATTCCCTAGATAATATAATTCCCCAAGTGTTAGGTATACCAACAACAATAATGTCCATTATGATGGGGAAATCAAGGTAGTCAGCAAGATGGACTTCAAGACCTTCCATCGAGTCGTAGACCTTGATGCTCTTTGACTCAAATCTACAAACGTTGGCATAAGGCCCTATAAATTCCAACCCTAATTGGTTCATAACCTTCAAACTCATCATATTGATAGATGACTTGGGGTCAAGCATGAATTTTTGAAGAGATGGGTCATCTATTAGCAAGGAAGTGAGAAAGGGTGTTTGTTCATTTTGCTCAAAATGACTAGTTTGTAATAATGTGGAAGTTTCTTCGAACAACTATTGGTCATCTGGGGTTTGTTTTGTCAAAGAAGGTATTTCCAACATTCCACGAATCATGTTGACCTTTTGTAAGATATAGGTCGTACTAGTGCTTAGGTTGGTCTTGTTATCACATAGAATTGCTTGGGTCAAAAATTCTTTAGGTTTTTATTTTTATTTTGAGTCATAAGTGTTGTTTGAATTTTTGGCTTTGTCTTTTTCTTATAGTCATTTTTCATTTTTGACACAAATAAACTAAAGATTAGTGTTGGATTTGGTATATAGTCCTTGGGTTATATCTTGATCATCATGATAAGTTGGACAAACCTTCATTTGTCGCATCTTTCATTTCTCCACTACCACCCTGATCCAAGTAAGAAAAAACCTATTTTGTTGATACATCTTATCTAGAAATTTCTTTGGTTTATATTGTTGGGTTGATTTTTATCCATTTGACATGTTATAATTAAAACTTACCTTACAAATATATTCATGGGCACTGAGCTTGCACTTTGGCAATCAAAGTGTAAATTTCAATGCTAGCAAGTCTTATCATTGCTAGGTTTTGGGAAAGGTTGGGGTAGATCCCTAGCATACACATGGGGCTTTGAAAGCTTCACCCTTGAGTCCTCACTTGTTTGGCTCAAGCACTCAATCCTAGGTTTCCTCATGTCTTGATTTTCTTGGATTTTCTTTGGCGTGAACAAGGTAAAGATGGAATCTACATAATTATGTATCTCATGAGTAGCCTTCGGGTGATCACGTTTAAAATGGCAGTCTTTTCATGATAATGACTTAGGATAATCTTCTTGCCTCACAACATTTTGTAGATCCAAGGTGTTTGGACAAATTTGTTCTTTTGGAGCATGAGGTTTATTTTCTGACTAGTATTTTGAGGAAGTCTCATAAAAGGAGGCTTTTGGGCTTGTGATAGTGCCCTTTCAAACTCAGTGATTTCTTCAGAGGTACCAATATCCTTAGAGGGTTCATGTTGTTTTGAAAAAATTAAGGCATATTTCATATTTGAGAACCCATTCTTCCAAGTACCAGTCTGTTTAGGGGGGATTACTAACTTAATCTCATCGTTTACCTCGAGTATATCTGGGAAATAATATTCTTCTTACTCAACATCTTCTTTATTGAACCATGGTACATCATCTTGGTCCTGAAGAAGATTGACCTGGGGAATGGGATCACACCATTTGAGATTTTCTTCAATCCAACAAGTACCATCTTGTGCCTCCTTAAGGTTTGTCAGGAATTAGTTCTTGAGAAGGGATTGGAAGTTTCCTTCAAAATAATTGAGGTATTGTACAAGAATAATGCTATTTGGTTGAAAATCATAATCAATTCGACCAAGAAAGGTATTAAACATATCATTAAATTCCCTAACAGTCTCATCGTATTGTTTGCAAATTTTGAGATATTGTGAGTAAAGGGAGGCCATATCTTCCATCACACCCCGCCTTTGATAGAAAACTTGTTCTAAATCTTCACAGGTTGTGAGGCTCTTTCTTGGGAGGTTAGTGCTCCATTTCCTAGCATCTCCAGTAAGTGAGGCAAGGAAAATTTTCATGAATATGTCAATATGTTATTTCCCAGATTGATGGAAGTCGTAGCTTTCACAAAATTTGGTCCAATGTGTGTTTCCAGAAGCCTCGGCCTCTTCAGAAAACTTGGGTATCCATGAATCGACATACTTAGGTAGGTCATGTAAGCCTCCTTTGATATTAGCCAAGTCCAAAGGATCAAAGAGTTCTTCGGGGGGCCATTTAGGAGGGGCCATGGGAATAATAGGAACTACAGGATAATAAGGTGGGTACTAACGTCTGCTACGGGTCATCATCAGTGGAATCGCCAGACAATCTCCTTGAGATTATCAAAGGGATAAGGGGATCACCCGCAGTGGAGTCGCTAGGTAATATTTTTGAAATGAAGGCTTACCAAAAAAATGTCGTTCGAGGAAAATTGACTCGATGTTCCCCGACAATGGTGCTGAAAATGTTAGCGCACAATCTATACTTGAACAATCCTAAAGGAAAGTAGGCCTAGATTGATGTACCACAGAGGTAACCCTATCACTGTAACCCCAATAAGGTACCTCTTTCTCTTTAGGAGTAAAACCTTGCTCCAAGGGAGATGTCCCAGGACTTAGTTGGTTGATGGAGGATAAGACAAGGTAATACCACCCCTCTCTAGGTCACTCAAATGAATGAAGTCACTTGGAAAGGTTGTGTCAAGGGGTCAAGGGGAAATAAGGTGAATGATACATGTCGTTTACCAAAGAAACAACAAATTGTTATAAAATAACCAATGATATCAATGCTTTCAATCAATGACTTCAATATAAAAGGTCTACTACCAAACAAGTTTATGCATATAAGATAGATGTGTAGCAATAGAAATAAATCCATAAATTGTAACTTATAAGGACAATGTAATCAAATATAAAGACCTTGCAATGATACTACTTTTGTCACTTACAATTTCTAGATTAATAGAAGCCAATAAATGAATTTAAAAGGTTTTCAAAGTACTTATAACAAAAACAAATAAATAGTTATGACAACAACAAAAAACTTCAAAAAAAGTACCTTACTAAGGCAATTTAGTAAACACTTTTAGCATTTATTGATTGTGGCTTGCCTAGTACAAATTCTGGGTGGCTTATCAATCAGCAAATGGGTTTAACATGTTGTAAAAAGTGGTTGTAACAACATCAAAATAAGAGTGATGACAACTGTAAGAAACCTTCAGAAATGCACTTTGTGAAGAGCAATTTAGGCACAATTTAACTCGATCTGATAATACTTTGCTTCATGCAAATTTATGGGTTGGTTTAGTTAACTTATAAGCTAAATGGGATGCTATATAGTGGTTGTAGCAGTGTTAGAAACAACATCAAGTTAGTACCTTAAAACTAGGTTAGTAGGTTAGGTCAAGTTGGTAGAGATAGCAAGTGAAGTTGAATGTAGGCTTGTCAAAGAATAGGATAAGAGGACTAGTGCCTTCAAGGGTAATGGAGTCAAAGTGGACGGATTCTTCTAAGGCTACAAATCAATTTATGATAATGCACAAAATTCTAAGAGGGAAAATGCATAGGAGAAGTAGTAACTTAAGACCCCCTATGCATTGACCTCAAGAGACAAGATGCTTGGGTGTAAGCAATTCTAGGCCCTAGCGTCTTTCTCTCCTTAGGATTTTTATGGAGTAAAACTTATGAAAAGATAACTAATTCAAAATCCTTACTAGTTACTAGATCAATTCAATGAAAAGCTTGGCAAATAGAAAGTAAGAAAGTAGCAATTTAAGTTTCTTACTTCAGGCATTAAGTACACCATGCAATTTCATAATCTTGTATGAGAAAACAAAACCATACAACAAACCATTCAATAGATGCAAAAATGCATATTTTACTTACTTGCACCAAGAATAATCATGAGAATACCATGCAATATCATCATTAAAACTTTCAAGATTGATACAAGTTGCAAACAAAATAACCTTATACAAGGGTGTGCCTCACAATTTCATCCAATAACTCTCACTAGGGCGCAAATTTCATACCTCGTGTCTTGTATGAAAAGTTGTGATGTCTAAAATGAGAGTACTTTATATTTATTTATACAAAACTTTTGACCTTTAATTAATTTTAGGTCAAAATAAGGCCGACCTGGCCAATTTACAATAAAATTCAAATTTGACATAATTAAAATTAATTTGCATCTAAAGACACCTCAAAGGGTGATGTCATTCCCTTCTAGGGTGACATTGAGGGCCATAGGTGGAACATTGATCTAGAAATGTGGGGTGCTTAGCCTCCATAAGCCCCAGATGATGCCCACATGTGCCACCGGACTCATAAATGCCTCCAATATGAAAACCCTAGATTTGGATGATGTCTAAGGTTATGATAGTGACCTCAAGGGCTCTCAAGGGCTAGCATCCATGTGGAAGAGAAAGGGCCCCCTGCATCTAGGTCTGTCAAGGTGCCTCCAAAATAAATGTCCTTCTTTTTCTCAGTGAAAGTCTTCAATTTCTTCTTATGCCTAGTTGGGGTTGCAACATCCATTTGTGGGATTTAAGCCCCCATAAAGGTTCGAGCTAATCATTCCCTCATGTGTACCTGTCCACCGAGAAAGGTCCTCCAGAAACAACAATTATGCCCTCCAGGGGTCCATAAGTCACATGGATCATAGCATGTAAATCACATCAAATAATTAAATTACCCAAACATGTGTATCAAACCCCCCTTAACCCAAACAAAGGCTCAAAGACATTATGTAATTTGACAATTTTGGCTTGGAGAAGGTCTCAGGGTGTCCTATTAGGCTAACCTCTCTTAAGTTCAAGGTGTTTCCTAGGTGGGATCTAATCCAAGTCATGTAAGTGTATGAGGTGGCATGGGGTAAGTGTTTGGGCACAGGGTGCATGTAATAACATGGAAATGTAAAGTCTTACCTGTGGGTGCCTTTATAGAGGGAGATATGCACCTTGTCATAAATGAAATTCTTTCCTAGCTCATGCATTGCCTTTTATTCTTAGCTTTATTTCTTTTGATATTTTTCTCTTGTGGTTCAAGGGAATAGTTGAATGACATTGTCCTGGCTTGATGACCAGAGGTGACAACATTATCCACAAACATTTCACGGAGATGAGAAGGCTGACTCGTGATGAGACCCACTTTCTCTTGGCTATGCCACCAAGATCCACTACCCTGGCTTGGTGACTAGATAGTTGGTAGTGTCATACCGCTACATGCCCATGGTCATAATAGGTTGGCTTGTGATGAGACCCCCTATCCATAAACTAATACCTTGAGTGTTTATGTTATTTTATGGGTCCCATTTTCTTACTAAGAATCTTTTCACTTCTTTCTCAAGGATCCCTGGGTGAAGCATCTCGAAGGTTTCAACTTTGTCTTTTAACTCTTGCCAACTACTTTTACCCTCTGGGCATTTATCCCCTTCTTCCCACGAGGTAAGGTACAACCCTTCCTAGTGTATCCAATCCCAATTCCCAAACAAGGATAGGGGAGATGAAAGGAGTAAACATGGAAAATGGTAAGTATAGGGGGAACATATGATGAATTTTCACAGACCCACCCAGTAGCAACTCATCCTAAAGGGAAATCAACTTACTAGGGAACCATGTTACCGTTCTAGGTATGAACAAGGCAGAGAGCAAAACTTCCAAGAAATCATCATGAAATGAAGAAGGATTCAATAAAACATATTCAAGTGCTTCAAAAATCAGAGTGATACATACAATGATACCCAGACTCATTACCTCATGGAGCAAGACTCACCGCTACTTCAGGACCAAGATGGTGGCATGGATGATGTTGTTGGTGATAAGTGGACTGCACTGAAGAAAAGAGGGACCCTTCAGGGCCATGCTCAAGTCGTCTAGCTCTCGGTACTCCATGTCTAGGACCCATAGGCATCGAGGCATGATATCCTTAGCTATCCCTAGGCTAGGGGATAAAATCTCCCAAAGGGGTTAGATCCAATGGTGGAAAATGAGGAGTTTGTCACCATTGGGTAAGGTTCAATTCTAATGAGGGCCTAACTTGGAGCCATGGGAGTGCCTTGAGGTAGTGGTCGAACGTGTGGTTGCACCCAAGGATATTATATTAAAAATAATATTGTGACTCGTGCACACATAAGTGGATCAAATCCCACCCCCATGTCATCCAATTTGTTTTTTATCCCCCGGGGGCCAACTCAATTGGCAAGTGTCGTGATACGAAGTGTTATGTTCGATGAGGTTCTGAGTTCAAATCCCCTCGATTTACCTATGCCTGCAGAAGGGGAATACGTATGGTGCTTGGAGGTTATAGTGGTAGTGGTCAGAATTGACCTCGTGTCACGCGAGTACGAGACCACCCAATTGTCGATTCCACTAGTCATAAAAACAAAACAAAATTAAAATACTTTATTATTTGTTAGAAAAATTTTCAAAATTGATATTCATCAATGCCATGAGATTGTTAAAGAGTATCAATATAGATTAATCAATAAGAATTGGGTGATTAAATTGATACAATAGATGGTAGTAATTCCAAACACATTGCAAAGAGATGGACTAATGATTCTTTTTATAAAAGAGGTTACCAAGAAATCATTCAACCTTATAAAATTGGAATCATAAGATTATGTTTCAAATATATAGTAATATTGGAAGTACATATTTTTTTTATTCTTGATGGACAACACACGATAGAAGCTTCGAAAAAAATACTAAAAAATAAAATATATAGTAATATTCACGATCAATTCAAAGAGAAGGCAACTTGGCTTGTAGACCTTGCCACTCATGTGACTACAATCCTAAATCTTTGTAGACAACAAAATGAGACAAACAAAACAAGGGTTCTGAAATGGAATTTATTCAAAAATTGTGAAAGCCATATCCCATTGGGAGAATCTTTGTGAGATAAAGTATCCTGGGAGGGGAACCAAACCTTCTCATGAATGGATGGTAAGTTTTTATCCTTGATTTTCTTTGATTTTAGATTTCAATTAAAACATTTTTCTCACAATTATAATTTACGTTGAAGTATTTTAAGGAAAATTGTAAGAGAATTTCTGAAAGAAGCAAGATAAAAATCCTCAAGGATATGTTGACCTTAATGTGCCTTTCTCGTGAAATATGGAATAAATGGGTCAATACTTTTTATCTTTATAGGAATTTCATCTAACATGTTCCCCCAAAAAGGAATCATAAGAAGATTTCACTCCCAACAATACATCTGAATACACCACAATATTTTTTAAGCGTACAAGGGGGATGGAGCATGCAGAGCTAGATGCGTTATCAAATAGAATAAAGTATGGCATTGTTTGGCTAAGTAATTTTGTCAAGGAAGGGGTGATATGTTAAGCCCTAGATATTGAGTTATTACATTTCTATTTTTATATTAGTCTTGTCAGCCAAGGAAAGGGTGATACGTTAAGACCTATACATATAGTTATCACATTTATGTTGTTATATTAGTGTTGTCATTATTGGTCAGCTAGACCCTTTAATTGTAATTGTACCTTTTGTCTCCTATATATACCAAGGAGACCTAGTTTTAGTGAACATATCATCTTGTACATTTGGGTAAAATCATGAAGCTGGGTAACACTTTTGTTTGTTTTATGACAAAAAAAACTGTATTTTCACAAGTTCTTCAACTTTTGGCATACAAAAGTATTTTTTTTATTTAGAATTTCACTTTACAGTAAAAACAAAACTTGTAAATAATTTTGTTATCTTTCCAATGAATATTTTTTAATTTTTTTTTATCAAGATTTGATATGTCAATTTGACAATTGCTTGACAGAGACTCTATTTTATTATGACTATAATTTTGAATCTAATGGATGAATATTATAATTTCTAGAATTTTTTTAAGTTGACCAAGTTGAAAACGTTGCATATTTTAAACACGTGTTTTTCTACAACATGTATCTATCTTAATT